>CABFWO010000447.1:261620-321878 GCA_902155825.1 Timema genevievae | reverse complement strand
AATGTACATTATTCCGTTCAGAAATCTTACGAGTTTATAGAAAGAGAGAGAAAGTCTGTGCGGTGCGCCGTACCATTTATTTAGATCATTCTCCCGTTTTCATATTATAGCACTGTGTCGTGGCACAATCAAATACATCGATACACAAACTTTCCAAAAACGGATTATTTCAAATCTCCTCACAACAGCCAAAATAAGCTGTCGTCTTGCTTCTATCTTCACAGCGCATGCGCATTGGTTTGAGATGGTTGGTTTAGAGAGTTTAGAGTCTTTAGCTAGTAGAGAAATCAAGACTGGGATGGTATGGACATGTAATAAAGGTGAAGAAGAAAAGGGTGCCAAAGAAAATAATAGAAATGACGTATGTAGGAAAAATACCGCAAGGGAGGCCAAGAAAGAGATGGGAGCAGAAGATAACAGCAAGTGTGCGAGTGATAGGAGAGGAATGGAAACAATTCAAGGAGGAAGGAAAGAGGAAGATGGGGGCATTTTACTAAACTGAACTGGCCATAGGCTGGGAACAGTTGATGATGATATGATGATGAATTAGAGATTTGATTGGTTCTTCCATGCCGAACATCTCAGGCAGAGTGGACAAAGTAGAGATGAGTTGAACTTTAAGCATAAAAAAGCTCCCATAGGTGAGGTGGAAATCTTATGATTGTTATTTCACAAGTATTAATAATATCTATCAAATTTGACAGCTGGAGTGAGATCCCATAACTTGACGTATGTATACAAGAAGGTAATTCTAGCTACTTTTCTAGCTGTCAGATAAGCTTATGCTTACACAACTTTAGTTGTTTTTTGTCAAACTTAGAGCGTTGATACCAGCTTTTAGGTTTCCAAATGGTCATTATTTGTAAATTGATGTAGACATAGAATAATATTTTTTGGTACGGTGGTGCAGTTCTTTGTATCATGATGTGGTAATCTAGTTGGGTTTTACTTGCTAAACACACTAATAGTAAATTAAATATACTGTAGTTTAAAATATGACATTTGCACAAACACAAGAATTGTATCCGACCCAATTATCATTACAGAAATCGTCCATTGCTCTTGAACGAGCGGTTTAGTAAAAATCGACCTAATCACTGCTGGCTGTATGGTTTCAATGGTAGCTTTGAGAAGCCGACGAATTTATAGAAAACTAGTCATATTTAGCGTAAATTCAAAATTAAAATATAAATAAACTTTAATTTTATTTAAGGTAAGCCATTCGGATGTAACTAGTTTTAATAATAAAATAAAATGATCTAGAAACATTCGATTAAGATTCTATTTGAAACATTTTTGTGATGAAATAAATTCTTTTCCGATTCGATTCGAAATGTTTACAAAGTATGATATTTGATTCAGATCGGTTAGAGGTAGTAATCAAATATTTTAATTCTATTAGTAATTAAAATCTTGTATTAGTACAGAACTAGGGCGCTATTACGATGTCAGATTTATTTGATAATACTTATTTGATAAAATAGATATCTTTTATAAATTAATATATTTTACAAATAGTATATGAAAGGTGTACCTTAAAAAGCATTTTTTAGAGATTTATCAAAGAAAATGGCGAAATCTGAAATTTAAACGAATATATGCAGAGCAGTTAAAAAATGTACTCCATACATAGGCTATAGCATAAGTGTTTTTTTTTTTCATTTAATTAATAGAGTAGCTTTGGATCAAAATTTTTAAAAGTCTCATAGTCCATTTTTAAGTTAATATTGACATGATTAGCATCCATTTTTGCTAACACATATTGTACAAAATATGATGTTATACAGGGTGGGTCGGGAACAATTATACGATCTATGCTAAGGAAAGGGATGAACAACGTGCTGAGGTTTGTTTGACGCCCGGTAGAGCGCACCTGAGTGACTTTATCTTCAAATTGTGAAAAAGTGTGTGTAGTTTCTGCTTTTATATATCCAGTGAAAACTATTCAATCAAAGTGTTAATTTGATCGTCTAATTGTGTTGCTCCATGCTGTTTAATAACTCACATGTTATCAAAGGTGGTGTCAACTCTTTAATCACATGTTTTATTACATAAATATTTATTATAATTTAAATAAAACAATGTAATACCACCCTTAGATATTAAAAAAATAGCTTTATATAAAATTTAAGACAAAATATTTAAAGAAAAATAAAGCACCAGTGCAAAACATCGAGGGAAAAAAACCCGCTAGATTTCCGCAACAAACTTACGTTAATTCTGTCAATATTGTCAATTGAAAACCTGTAAATTAAAAATGTTACCAAAAGAATAATAACGTTCAATCATCTGTCTTTTAATCCAATGGCAGAAACACAAACAAGGGAAAATTTGGTCGATTTTAATCATATCCTTTCTCAAATAGAGAGGAAATATCGTGTTTTTTTTTTTTCATTTTGTAGGTAGAAGATTGAAACAATTAAATTACTACCCTGCTATACCGTATGGATCAAAAACAACAAATTATTAATGAGAAAAAAAGAAGCTTGTTTGGTTTGATAAACTCCCTCTGAATGTAGAGGGATTTGGGGATATTTCTATTGCGTTATCCTAGGGTAATTCATTGGTATAAGCTACACCAATCCCGCCAACGTTCTAAATTTAAAACGAAATTGCGCGTTTCCCAGTTAATGCACCTGCCATTAGTTTTTTTTTCTTGTTGGTTTCCTGTTTGTATAGATTACTTCTCTCTCTCTTTCCCTTCAAACGCAATAGGCCACTCCAATTCCATGGCGTGAGCCCCCAATCGAGGCTACAGTACCATTAACATCGGCCCTACCTCATCGATACATTGAAGACTATTACTCTAGTCAAATTGTTATTATTTAATAGACGCTCTCACTCCACGGATAATAACTAACCTAGGTATATAATACAGCTCAAACCAGGGCTGTATTATCCACCTAAGTTAACTTCTATCTGATGGGGAATGGCTGGGCTCTTTAGACGCTTGGCAAGGGCCGTATTATCTACCTAAGTTAGAGATCGAATAGCCAAAGATATTATATTTGTCTAGTGAGAATTTACATGCATCTAGATATCATATTCTGAAAATTAAAAAAACGACACCTGGAAGATCCCTGGATATCTCAGTGGTTAGAGCATTGGCGTATTAATCCAAAGGTCCCGGGTTCGATTCCCGTGTTCAGGTATCATTTTTCAACTGTCAGAATATGATACCTAGATGCGAGTAAATCCTCACTAAAACAAATATAATAGCTTTGGCTATTTGATTCTTAAATATGCAATCCCTTACAGTTATAATAATTGTACAAATGGCAGCAATAAGCCAACTACCGAGTCGAAGATGACTGCGTTATCTGATAGCTCGTGATCTTAATGTAATCACAAATTTGTACCCGACGATTTCCGCACGTCCATCATAGACTCTGCCTTAAAATATGAGTGAAGAATGACCCTGGGCACGGGGAAATTCCTGGATAGTTCAGTGGTTAGAGCATTGGTGTACTAAGCCAAAGGTCCCGGGTTTGATTCCCGTGTCCAGGTATCATTTTTCAATTTTCAGAATATAATATCTAGATGGAGTAATCCTCACTAAAAGCAAAAATAATAGCTTTGGCTATTTGATTGTTACATAAGTTATGTTATATCCGATGGGGGATGGTAGGTCTTTTGAGACGCCTGTAAAGGGCTTTATTATCTACCTATGCTCGGTTATGTCCGATCGGGGAAGGGCTCTTAAGATTCTGGTAAGTGCACTGTATTATCTACCTAAGCTAGCTGTTATTCCTGGGGTGACGTGCGTTCATAAATGAGTCAACCATTCCATTTTTTTTTCAGCGTTACAGGTAGAAGGAAATTAATTGATTCTAAAAATAGCTACACTGAAATAAAAAC
The DNA here is from genome assembly GCA_902155825.1 of Timema genevievae. Taxonomy (NCBI): domain Eukaryota; kingdom Metazoa; phylum Arthropoda; class Insecta; order Phasmatodea; family Timematidae; genus Timema; species Timema genevievae. The sequence goes on along the minus strand of CABFWO010000447.1, from coordinate 318,020 downwards.
AGCTTTTCAATCGAAACAAAAGGCAGTAAAGGTTTCGTAGTTGCTAAACCACCAATGAAAATGTTGATTTAAGCTTCGGCTCTTGAACAAGTACAAAAAAAACATGTTTGGGTAGGAGAAAAGCTCAATAAAGCGTGGGACTTTATTTTTGTTTCATGGCCATGTTTTCTTTTCAAGGTTCTGCTATCGGCTTCCACGTAGTTTTGCGTTTGTATGTTGGAGGTACTGTGTGGGAGTTGAAATAAGGTATCTGCCGCAGTTTACCTTTTATTTACCCTAAAGAGCTGTGTGGTTTTAAGTGCTGTGATTTAAACCTTATCAAGCTTGGTTGAGAGCTCAGTTAGAAAACGAGAAGTTGACTTTAACTTTTGTTCATGTGTAGATATAGAATTACAGAGTGAGAAAGAACATATGACATCACGTACTAATAAAGAGAGAGAAAGATCCCCCCCTTTTTTTTTTACTGAAGTAAACCTAGTCGTTTGGTCGTACCGACATGTGTATTATTATTAACGCTTGAAGGTTTTTTTTATAATCCATTTCCATACATACTTGAACCTTTTCTACTGTGGTTGAATATTTTCAAGGATTATTGTTTGAAACGCTTAGGGCCTTAAGCTACTGGTTTGAGTCCTGGCTAAAGAAAGATAGCTATTTTATTAGACTTCTTGTTGTCAGGGCTGTTGTAATGGTTTCATGCCATCATTGGTGATACTGTTGTATTATGTTTAATATAAATACAACACACCTCTTGCGTGACGAAAAAATAAATAATAATAATAATAATAATAATAATAATAATAATAATAATAATAATAATAATAATAATAATAATAATATGATGCCAAAGTACCAGAAAAAATAATAAAAACTAGATAAATAAATAAAAAATAAGGGGCGACCCACATTCTCCCCTCTTCCTTCTTAATTAATGTGTGCAAAAATTTGTGTAGGTGAGTTGTGGCCTAATCTTGAAACAATGTAAGAGTTGAGGCCCAGCTTTTTGAGAAATACGTAAGAATTGCGGTCCACTCACTTGAAAGAGAGAGAGGTATGAGTTGCGTCCACTTAATTAGCAGTGTTATTTCTATCATGACGTCTTGAATTTCAGACAGAAACTATCATAGTCTCATGTCGACATCCCTCGTAAGATCCAAACTTCCTCAGTTCTTGTCGTTCAATGGTTTTGGCAAAAATTTGAAGGTTTGTTAGGTTAGGTTGGTTTAGGCTAGGTAAACAGTTCGAGCCGCAATTCATACGTGGCTTTTAAAATATGTGGCTCCGCAATTCAAATGTCTCTTTAGAGGTAAACAACTTGTGCGGCCGCAAAATTACTGTCCCTTCTTTTCTTACTTTTCTATTAATATTTTCAGGAGCTTTTAATTAAACATCAAATTGATTCGCCGCCAACGAGACCCCAGATGTCATAAGCCCATTGAAGTTATTGTGTTGGTAATCAATATTTTATTAAAAATATACTCTTAGTATTAGAAAAAGTAAATGTAGATACTTCTTTATGAATAAATATTTATTGGCTTATTTAATTGACATAGTTATGGTCCAAGGCGCTACTCTGGCAATATACTAGATTGCCGAAGACGGAGATATTGGGGTCCGATCGGGTATTAAGACGTGGTGCTAAAAGAATATATTTAATCTGAGAGAAACATTTGATTTGCAACATCTCAGCTACCTAGATAACCCCCTTAAGCCCTTTGACCACCAGAGCCTATATCCTAAGGGCCAAAAAAAAAGGAAAAACCTCCCCTTCGTTTGGTCGTCTACGAATATAATGTTCCCACCCAAAAGTAAATACATTTAATTTCAACGTCACTAAGACTTTAATCTCAATTAAAGCCCTCCTTCTCAAAAAAAAAAAAGCGTATATACTCGGGTTTTAAAATATTTCAAAACCTGTAGTTTTCTAAACTAGACGAGGATTAATTCTTTCTTTGTTGAAGTCCCAAGCGCTTTACTCAATTCCAAGGTAGTTTGATATTTTGATACTTCTTTCAGCAATCGGTCGACCTTGATCGACAAAGCTTTTCCCAGGGAATTTCCACCATTGCCAACAGTTAAAAACGGAGCTGAAGGACAGAGCAGAAAGACATACGTGATTGGTTATATTAGATCCAGAAAAGACAACATAAGCTTGCTCAACGTGTGCGAGCAGAGTCTTTGGGCCAGTTTCATAGTCAGACATAGCACGCCTCAAGTATGTCTCGACGACACCTACCTGTACCAGAATTAAATGGGCCAGTCTCATATTCGAAACTGGCCCATTCTTTTCTGGTCTAGGTACGTGTCATCTTGTATCCAGTATAGTGCCGTACTTGAGGCCTACTAAGTCTGACTATGAAACTGGCCCTCTATCGTTGATGAAAATGGATATGTAGGAATACAGTAGGAATCTGAAAGACATGTAGGGGTACAGTAGGAATGTGAAGGTACATGTAGATATACAGTAGGAATGTAAGGGGAAAATATGAGGGTACATGTAGGTATACAGTAGGAATGTGAGGGTAGATGTAGTAGATACAGTAGGAATGTGAGGGTACATGTAGAGATACAGTAGGAATGTGAGGGTACATGTAGAGATACAGTAGGAATGTGAGGGTAGATGTAGAGATACAGTAGGAATGTGAGGGTAGATGTAGAGATACAGTAGGAATGTGAGGGTACATGTAGAGATACAGTAGAAATGTGAGGGTAGATGTAGAGATACATGTAGGAATGTGAGGGTACATGTAGAGATACAGTAGGAATGTGAGGGTACATGTAGAGATACAGTAGGAATGTGAGGGTACATGTAGGAATACAGTAGGAATGTGAGGGTAGATGTAGAGATACAGTAGGAATGTGAGGGTACATGTAGGGATACAGTAGGAATGTGAAAGACATATAGGGATACAGTAGGAATGTGAGGGTACATATAGATATACAGTAGGAATGTGAGGGTACATGTAGGGATACAGTAGGAATGTGAGGGTGCATGTAGAGATACAGTAGGAATGTGTGCGTGGGAAATAAAGCTATAAGGTGACCTGGTGGTCTAGGGGTAAGGTGTCAGACTTCTGTGCTGGGGGTCCGGGGTTCAATCCTCAGTCCTGGCACAGATTTATCTGATTACCAAACCCTTCCTTCACCTCTGACAAGAAGTGTATTAATCACTATTTGTGAATGTGTGGAATTCCAGGCCTCCACCGTGGTTCGGATCCCACGTTAAACTGTAGGTCCTCCGTTTCATCTCATAATCACCCTACCCATTACACATTAGCGTAAGTGCGTATAACCCGAACAGTTAGTAAGACAAGGTGCTAATAATAATAATAATAATAATAATAATAATAATAAAGCTATAACGACGCACTCGTTCCTCACACGGGATATGGTTCATGATACCTATCCAACTCTAAAAGTAGATTTGGATAACCACTGTTGAAGGAATAGTTGTATATGTGACGTTAAATTATTAAAATAGAAAATAGATAAACAATGTTTGAGTAATATACTGTAACAAAAATTAAAGGAATATCATTACTGATTAAAACCCGGCTTCCCATAATTTAGGAGCTAGAACTCTGGACAGGCTAGAAAGTAGCGTTATATAGCCGATATTTTATTTAAATATGGCCGTCATGACTAATCTTCATAAAGGAACCTTTCAAATTTCATTAATTGAAAATCCGATAAGTAGAAGCTCAGAAAAAGACTGAGCAGCAGTGTTTTGTAGCCGACATCATGAAACAAAATGGCAGAGGATAATTTTAATCATCTTATTTTTTTAGCCGAACGTCCAAGTTATGTCCTATTGAAATTTCAGCACAATAGATGAAATGGTTTTGGCGTGATAGATGCGTGAGTGATAGATTAACAGACTGGCAAGAATATTTTTTATATATTATAAATAGAACTTGTTGAAATTTATACAATTGTCACTTTGTTAGATTATTTGCAATCACCATAATGTGCATATATGTATATTAAATATATACATAGTGTATCCTAAAAGTTAATTTATCTGTGTATGAATGTGTGTTAATATTTTTTCTCTCGCTTCTATTTAGTTTAGTTTTTTTTCATTTATTTGTATTTTGATTTATCCATAAATGAACTCAATTATGTAAATAACTGTCTTAGTAATTAAATCGTTTATATTTTGTAGACAAACTATAAATTAGTTTATATTTATTGTATTAATAGATTTTAAGTATATTTATAATATTTTATATAAGTGGTTGAATTTCAGAACTTCGCACCAATAGAAATAATATTATCATTACTTTTATTAATAGTATCCAATTATGGTACTGTGGTGTTTGTTTCTTACAAGAATAATAGTTTAGTTAGAAAAATAATATCCTGATTATTTTATGGTAGGGAAATACCCTTCCTAAAGCTTTCGTTTTAACGACGCCACTGTCTTCTCTTGCGCAACCGACGTGATTTTCAGCTGCGACGTCAGCCAAAAAGACCCCCCCAACCAAACTACTGGTGTTAAACGTAAATTGTGGGATGTAGGTTGGAGGAATCTGCCATATATGTGGGCGGCGATGGTGTCTTTCCGCTCGTTCTTTCTGGGGATCAGAATAAGTTGTGGTCCGATTTTCATAGGAATGGTGTTTAAAGAAATAAAAACTTTTTTTTGTGGTTGGCACAGTATTATTAGTGTTATTTTAACCGTCTGGCCTTAAGGTGTTAGAATATTCAAGCAGAAATGTATAAGCCCCAGAAACTAAGTGGGCTTATAACGCTACTGAGTAGAGCTGTCCATTAGTTGGAGAACTAACAGGGGAGGAGGAAAATCCAATTTACAATACAATGTATTTTGACTCCCCCTATTAAATTATATCATATAATTCACAAATATCCATTCTACGCTCCTATACCAGTTATCTTTAGTTTCCCATGCATTTAGGTATGTGATGAGCGGTCAAAATATATAGATTTTTTTTGTTTTCAGTGTTGATTATGTCAATTTTTAAATTACGTATACAAGTCTAGCCTATTTATGTATAAGAACAATGTAAATACTTTTGTTTTAATTCAATTCAACACCAAACTCGTGTACTGATAAAAGTTGTATCAATATCTAAACAAAGTTCAATATCTATTTGGCATTATCTCGGCTACCCAAGGAAATCAAAGTTCAGGACTACCAGAACGTAGGCTTGAAATTCAACCCTATCCAGAGACTCCATCTAATCCCTAACCTGTTATCCAACCTAATTCAAATACATCCTCATATTATCCACCCATCGACGTCCAGGCCTACCAAGGTCTTATATCTTCAGGTTCCCCAACTAAAATTTTGTGTAAGGTCCTGTCATGATCCATACATATCACACGAACAACCCTCCTCATTCTACGCACCTTGACTATCCTTAATCTGTTTGGCGGATGTATACAAGCCGTGAAGTTCTTCATTATGTAACTTTCTTCATTCTCTTTTTACCATTTTATAGGTATTAATATTGTATATCAATCGTGATGGCTGAAGACCTCGTTATCTGAATGAAATGAGCATGGAATGATCTGATTGCTACCATCAGAAATTTGACCACGCTAACTACTTTCAAATAAGAATTGTTTAAATATATAAAAATAACAACGTAGACTTGAGTTTTAGTCTTGAGTATTTAAGAAGTTAAATTAGACGAATATGTATGTGTATGGGTTATATAAAAATATATATTTTATTTAGCACCGCGTCTTCAACTTGTTCGGGTTATACGCTTACATACTAATTACGTTGATGGTTTAGAGATCAGGGAGGTAATTTTTTTTTATAGAATGTGTACCCGAACTTGCGTGGAGGGAGAGTGGAAAGCAATTTTGGAAAAAACCACCTTCAATACACCCGACCGAGATGCGAAACTCGATCTCCCCGTCTTCGGCAGTCTAGAATACTATAAGAGTAGCGCGTTAGACCACGGGGCCAAAGAGGTTCAAAATTAATTGTTCGTAATTCTGTACATTAAAATAATTTTTTGTTGTATCAATCATTTATAGTGAATAATATGTGTGAATGAGATCAAATTTGTTAAAATTTATTAGTTAATAATTGTGAGTTTGATTTATTTAATTTGATATTACTAACGTTTAGTTTTAAAGATAATATGTTCTATTATTATTTTAGTTATTTAATTAGTTAAGATAATTAAAATTTAAAATATTTATAGATTAATTACTACTGATATTGTAGCCCTACTAAATGTAAGTTTTATTATACCGTAACTTTGCTAGATTAAACAGCTACATTTAAATTAAATAAATAAAAATATAAATAGGTCATGTAAAAATAGATCTACTAACTTTTCTAGCTGTCGGATTAGGCCCTTTCTGTGAAAATTGGACTGTAGTTTAGAGAAAGTAGACAGGAAGATAACATCTTTTTGTTTGGTTTTTCTGAACTGCAGTCGAACACATTTCCGTCACGGGATTGTTTAATATTCCGTTAAGATGAGGAAATTCAGATGCAAATAGTGCAACTGTGTAATGTTTTGTGTATAACAAGATGATTTAAATATATCTAACTAGAAATAATCCTTGGTGAACCGAAGCGCCAAGTGTATATAGAATGAGGTTGATGGAAGGAAGCCGGCAGAGCAGTCCAACTGTTGTGAGTGGGAAGGGTTGGAAATAGCTTTAGTTCATTGGTACACCACGGAAGCAGCACTTCATAGGAGGCCGCCAAGAAGTTATAAGAAGGGACGGAATAAAGCCCAGCCTAAATAATTTGTATCGTTAGTCCGTAGTGCGAAATTCCAATGTTGTCCCGACTGAACTACCATTATTTTCCCCATTTAAGGTGGAAATATAGGGAGCGCAATTTAAGGGCAGTATTTTTGCAGTTATATAGCAAAACATTTATTTTTGAACTAAATGAATAAAATAATTCTCCAGTAGAAACATAAAGTTTAATAGTTATTGAATATCTGCCAAGGGTGTCCAGGAATTTAATGACAACTCTTTAGAAAATTAAACTCTATGTTTCTACTGGATCAATATTTGATTTATTTTGGCAAAAAAAGTTTTGCTATGAAAACTGCAAAAAACCACTCACGTTTCCTATGTTCCCGAATTAACTTTCAATGTTGCCTCCACAGAGCTTTCAATCTGGCCTCCACTGAGCTTTCAATATCGCCTCCACTAAACATCAAATGTTACCACCCTCACTGAATTTCAAATGTTGCCTCCACTTAAATTGCCACGTGGTCACCACTGAGCTTTCAATGTAACCACCACTGAGCTTTCAATATAGCCACCACTGAGCTTTCAATGTAGCCACCACTGAAATTTCAATGAGATCATTACTGAGCTTTCAATGTTGCCTCCACTAAACATCCAATGCTACAACACCCACTGAACTTTCAATATAGACACCACTGAGCTTTCCATGAAGCCACCACTGAGCTTTCAATGTAGCCACCACTGAGCTTCCAATATTGTCCCCACTCAACATCCAAAGTTACGCCTACTGAACTTTGAATGTAGCCTCCAATGAACGTTCAATGTCTCCCCTACGCGTGAGCTACAACTAGAAGATAGTTCTACCCATACAACCCACGATATTATTACCCTCAATGGTAACATAACGAAGTAAACTTGTCCCAACAAATGACCGCGTGGTCAGCGTATCGACGGATGCCTCAAAGTTTACTGCTAATGTAAAATTGATTAAGGCGCTGTATTCATCTCAACTTGGGTTAGTTAACGGATAGTGTCCTCGCGAGACCGGGATTAGAGGGGGCCGGGGGTTTTAATTCATCAAAAGTAGACTGTTAATAAATTTTATAGTAATTTGGCAAAAAAAAGGGTAGACCTTGGTAGTCATGGAATAAACTGCTCGCCTCAAGACCCGATGTTCGTGGGTTCAAACCTAGTAGAGGTCGACGGATTTTTCTTGAGATTTAAAAATACGTAGCACAACTTTCTTCGGAGAGGAAGTAAATCCTTTGGTCCCAGGTAGATTGTGGCATGCAAGCAAACCCTGGAAGGAACGTGAAAATACCTTCCCCGGTAAAATTGGTAGGACTTTTCACTTTCGCTTATAGAAATTCAGTGTGGGAAGCAACGGGGAGCCACCAGACTTCTTTAACTTCCCCAGTACATGGGATTACTACCAGATGGTGAAGGTGGCACTAACCAGCTGAAGGGATGCCCAGCTCCAGATGGATATTAATCAAACCAACCTTCGGATTGTTGACTTAAGAAGAAGATGACGGAAAAAAGAGGCTGCCTCTGTGGTTTAGTGGTCTGATTTCCTGGTTATAGATCCAAACGTCCGGGGCTCGATCCCCGGTGCTTCCAGTTTTTATCTGGCTGCCAAACCCTTCCTTCACCTCTGACAAGATGTGTATTAATCACTAACTTGTGAATGTGTGAAATGCCAGGCCTCCACCGTGGTTCGGATCCCACGTTAAACTGTAGGTCCTCCATTTCATCTCACAATCAGCCTACCAGTACACATTAGCATAAATGCGTATAACCCGAACGGGTAGTAAGACGTGGTGCTAATAATAATAATAATAATAATAATAATAATAATAAAAGAGTGGAGAAGGTGAAATGAATGGGTAGGGTGAGGAATGAGGAAGTGTTGAGGAAGGGTAGGAAAGTAAAGGAGCCTGATAAGGAATGATAACGAAGAGAAGCACGTCTTGGTTGGGCCACATACTATGTAGGGATTGCTTAATTTAATTAACAAGATTACGCAGGGGAAGATAAAGAGGAAAAGAGGAAGAATAAGGTTTGGAACGCTAATATATATATCAGAAAAGGAAAAAACTACAAAAGTATGAAAGAAGACACTCAAGACTGAAGAAAATGGAGGACGTCCAGTTGATACCTGTCTCAGGACAGATTCACAGAAGCAGAAGTACATATTTAGTTAGAGATGAACGTCTGCAATTTCTTGCTTGCTGAGGCGGCCCCCTTAAATTTGAGTCAAGTTCTACGGAATGGTAAGGACTGACGACTTATTGATCAGGATTCTGTAGACGGAGCAATCTGTCGGTCTGGATTCAATCTCTTACGGACCACACTATGCACCTTAAGGATACGGAGTCTGGTTAATGGATGATCAATAACTAGTGATAGGGTAAATTCGCTTTTGCGAAAAACGCGAAAAGAAAAAAAAGGGTCGAAAATAGGGTATTTATAAGTTTTCTTTGCGTTTCATGGCATTTGAAAGTGTTTAAAGCGATTTTTATTTCGCGAATTAACGCGAAAAACGTGATTTTGATAGTATTTTAGCTAAATTATTCTATTTAGCGAAATAGACGCGAATTCCCTGAAAATGCTGTGCATTTAAATAAAATGCTGAGAATTTCTATAAAACGATGTTTTTCAGCGGAAATAAGTGATTAAAAAATCATTGAGTTTCACTCGTCTGTGTGCTTCAGCTCGGGTTTTACTTGCATCCTGTGCCTTCCACAGCCCATCCGGCTAATCGCCACATTCCGTTAGTCGTTGCTTTTATCATAAATCCTTTGTATTAGGCCCTAAAAACATTGACGAAATACATTTTTACCTATTTTGCTACAAAATGCTAAATTATGCCACATAACGCTAAATTTCCAATAATTAATGCTAAAAAAACTTAAAATTAATGCTATTTTACCCTATCTCTACCAATAACCAAATGAGACAGTCTTCATTCGTGTGTAATTGACACCTTATGGGAAGCATGGTCTCTTTAGAAAAGTCTCCTCGTGCAGCCCCCCCAGAGGGTCAGTTAGCTTGCGGGCAGATGTCCAGACAGTCCACACCAGAATAAACATCCCCCCTCCATCCCTCCCACTCTACAAGTTCCTCCCCACCCCTAGACAGGAGATGCCAAGAGACCGGACAATAATAGATCGGGCCCGCAGGGTTGGGAAGATCGCCAACTTATCGGGCGCATTGGTACCAACCTCTCAATACCCGCAGGGTCGTGGGGTTAGGTTGGGCCGTTTATTAGGGATCTCTTTTAACGAGTTCGATTTTTAAGAGTGACTGTGGATTCACACGCTCTGCGAAGAAACAAGAGCTCTAAACCAATCACCATATTTCAATCTTGTCGTAGTTTTCCGCTCGGCCGTGACTTGAAATCACCGCCTGACAACACAAACTTGGGAGAGCCCAACAAATTTCAAAGCCAGCCGACTCGATCAGTGCGCATGCGCCTAAGCCAACTGACACAATAAATGCGCATGCACTGAAGCTAACTGAATAAATCAATGCACATGCGCCTAAGCCAACCTACGCAAGCAATGTGCATGCACCTATGCCAACTTACTCAACCCGTGTGCATGCGCCTAGTCCAACCGACATAATAAATGCGCATGCGCTGAAGCTAACTGAATAAATCAATGCTTATGCGCCTAAGCCAACCGACGCAATGAATGTGCATGCGCCTAAGCCAACCGACACAATAAATGCGCATTCGGCCGAAGCTCACTGAATACATCATTGCGCATGCGCCTAAGCCAACCGACGCAATGAATACGCTTACGACTAAGCCAACTTACTCAATCCGTTCGCATGCGTCAAAGTTAACTAACGCAATCAATGTGCATGTACCTATAAAGCAAGATGGCTGTTTCTATTGTTGTGAAACTACTTGAAAGTACTCGTTAAATAGGAAGTGCTTGTGTTGTTCTTGTTTTGAAAGCATCAAGCGTGATATTATTCTCAAATAATTGTTTATCCACTAGAAAATAAAATATGTTGGCAGTCGGCTATTTCTAGTTTGTTTTGCAAATCATTATGTGTCAACATACATTTCTTCTAGTCTTTGAATTGTTACAACATTCAACCATAATCTGTTTTTTTGTTTTAGGCGAACGTGTTGATGAAACTTGTGAAGAAAATTTCTTAGAGTCGACCTTGGTGCCTTTGGGGTAAAGTTTTTTGCCTCAGGACCCGATGTTCGTGGGTTCAAACCCAGCCACGGTCGACAGATTTTTCTTGATCGATAAAAATCCATTGCACAAGTTCCTTCGGAGTGGAAGTAAAGCCGTCGCGTTGGTCTCGTGTCGATAGTGGCGTGTTAAGGAACCCTGGAATGTATGTGAAAAAAAACCTTTCCCCGGCGAAATGGGTAAGCTCTTTCACTCTCGCTCATAGAAATTTTCGTGAGCTGATATAATAAGTCGGTTCAGAAAGTGCACGCAAAGTATCTTAAATAAATAAGATTAATATATAGAAGAAAGTCACTACATAATAAACAAAAGTGACAGAAAAAGTGTATCATTATTATTATTAGCCCCGCATCTTACTACCCGTTCGGGTTATACGCACTTACACTATTGTGTAATGGTAGGGTGATTGTGAGATGAAATGGAGGACCTACAGTTTAACGTGGAATCCGAACCACGGTGGTAGGCCTGGCATTCCTCACATTCCCAAGTTGTGATTAATACACGTCTTGTCAGAGGTGAAGGAAGGGTTTGGGCAATCAGATAAATCTGTGCCGGGACAGAGGATTGAATCCCGGACCCTCAGCACAGAAGTCTGACACCTTACCCCCTAGACCACCAGGTCACCAAAAAGTTAATCAAGTGATGCGATAAAACGAAAAAAAAATTTGTAGTTGACTGTAAAAAAAATAATTCCATGTTGTCAGCCTGCATTCGAGATACAGTGACCGAGCAGCCGTTGTCTTTTGGGGAAGATAGTACCTATCGGTAAAATAGTTTTAGGTCTAGGCCAAGTAACAATATTACAGACAAACAGATAGACGGAACTGCGAAAACTACTTTTTAGATTTCGGGACAGTCATAATCTTCTCTCAGAGGGGTTGTGAATAAGTAAAAATGTAATATTTTAACACCCGCTTCGGTGGCCGCATGGTCTAAGGCGTTAATCTCGTAGTAGACTGGACTGCCTGTGACAGGGAGATCGAGGTTCAAATCTCGGTTGGCTGTACTGGGGGTTGTTTTTCCTAAATGGTTTTCCATTCTTCCTTCATGTAAATGCGGGTACATTTCCTCTAAATATAACCTCCCTAATCCCTAAAACTCCTAGCGTAATTAGTACAGAAGCATATGTTCCGGAAGGGTAGTAAGACGCGGTGTTTAAAAAATATTGTAACGTTAAAAAGCAAAGAACATGACAAGTGGACAGTATTTATGTAGGTCTCTCGTTAGGCCCTCTGTCCTCGTAGAGTCAAGTTTTGGACCACATGTGGCCCACGGGCCCACTAGTTTGACAGGTCAATGCTTTGGAGAAGTGATCTGTCATATATTGTTGAACGCGACAGTCCACCTCACTGGGCAGGGCTAGTATACACTGCCAGGAGGTCTGGTATACACTGTCAGGAGGTCTTGTAGCAATAATTCACGAATTACATTGGATGACTTCCAAATAAGTCCTAACGATTGGTCGGAGAAACATCTTTTCCGCCACAGACTTTATTCACCAAAATTTCCAAATCATTGGGTTCCACGGATTTCAACAAATAAACTCAAATATCGGTTACCAAAATAGTACTATAGTGACCATAAATTGTACGACAATCTCACACAAACATTCTAATTCAGTTTACTGTATCTTAGAATAAAATTTTCAATAATAGAATTTCATAAAAATAATCTTGATTAAATTTTACTCAGAAAAAAATCATTAGCTTGTTGATAAACTTTCTTACTATGTAAATTTAAAAAAAAAGTTTCAAATCTTAAATTTAAAAAAATAAGTTATTTGTACACTACCCTTAAATTAATAAACACATATTGTTCTTTGTCATAAAAAAACAATTACCAGATGTTTATCTTGAACTTAATTTTTAATGCTATTTAAAAAAATCTAAAATTTGTCATAGACAAATTAAATAGCCTTACATTAATTTATTTTAGAAAAATAAGCATATACTATTATATCTATATACATAAATATGTCAAATTATGTACTGTACATTGCGAAAAAATTACCAGATATTCATTTTGAACCAAGTTTTTAATAATTTTAAAAATATTTCAAATTTTTAATATGAAAATATCAGTAAACAAGCAACTTTAAAAAAAACAAATATAATGTTTTATTTTTCATGTTAAACACTTCCCAGATATATATTTTAAATAAAATCATATGAGCCATTTTTGAAATAATTTGAGTTTTCATTAATCACTTTTAACAATAATCTACCATTAAACAGATTTCTACCCCAAAGTCAAGTATATAGTGGACTATCATTCCGGAGTTCAAACAACCCCTAGATATATATATTTTAAACAAAATTGTTTTAACCATTTTGAAAAATGTTTGAATCATTTGTAAACTACGCCTGTTTTAAGAGATAGGGCTTGAATTAAAAATACCGAATTTGAACAAAATCCATGAAATTGTTTCAGATCTGTGGCCATGGATGACGGATGGGTGGACAGACAGACCTACATACAGGCAGAATTGTAGAATACAATTTTATGGGTTCTGGGTCACATAAAACTTAAATAATCATCATAATATCGAGGTCAAAATTCTTCACGATTGCAATACTTTCTCTTTAGTTGATAAAATAAAAACTAAATGTATAGCATCTAACATCAGAAATAGTACAGAATATTTATATTATTGCTACGGAAGTTGACACTATCTGTCAAAAGGTACAACCTCAGAACTAATATCTAGACATATTGATAAACTAAAATACATAAACATTAAATAAACATTAAAATATAGCTATAATCTTAAGAATATAAAAAATATTTTATTGTAAAGCCTTTTAAAAATAGTTTTTGACAAATGTAATACACGCAATTATTGATACAGTCCAATTTTGATAGAAAGGAACATTTTTGACAGTTTCAAAAGTCACTAAAACAAATTTCTTATCCACACATCAAATCCTATGATTGACATCTGTCACTTTTGACAAATAGCATCAATGCCTTTAAAATAATAATGTTGCTGCATTTTACTTTCGCTCGACTCATCGAAGAGAAAGTATTGTGATCGTAAAAAAAATCGGACTCGAGAGTTTGATAAATGTCAACATTTCATGATCGCCTGAAACCAAAACAGTTGTTTTCGCAATGTCTGTCTGTCCGTCTGTCTTTACCTCGGGCTAGAGGTCAAACTATTTTACCGATTGGGCTAAAACTTGGTATCTAAGGTTTTCATAAGGTCCATCCAAGGGGTTTTTAGAAGTAGATATCCATCCCTAAAATTAAGGATTGCTTACTTAAGGGCAAAAAGAGAAAACATTGATTTTCTCAAAACCTGCTCTAACGATTCTGACTACATTGTATATATAGAGACCGTTTATTATTATTAACAAGATTAAAACTCTCATTTTCTCATGAAAATGATTTTGAGGATACTTTACATCATTTCTCTGCAACTATTTAAGATACGAAATATTTTTTATCATTATAAAGTTATAGTATTATTAAAGATAAAAATCTTTTATTTGAAATATATTTTCATAAAACCAATAATTTCTGAGCTATAAGCATATATATATATATATATATACCTTTTAATTCAGGTCTTTGAAGATTAATTTGATTATTATGCTCTTTGGTGGACAAAGATGTTTCTCTTTTCTCATTTTTTCTGTATTGTGTTCCTAGTTCCTGATGCCATAGGTATAGAGTGGGTAACAGTGTATATTATTATTTCATTTATTATATTTGGTGTAATGTTTCTACAACAATATATAGCCCTATTATTTCGTTTCACAAATCTTAACGAGTTTTTAGTAAATGTATATTTTAAGATAAAAGCGGGAGAAAGTCTGTGCGGTGCACCGTACTATTTATTATTGTTGTTGTCAGTGTGTCTTAACTACCCATTCGAACTATATGCACTATTTGTGTGGAAAGAGAGTGGAAATCAATATAGGAAAAAATCACCCTACCTACACCTGATCGGAATTCTATCTATGACCTCCCCATCATCGTCTGTCCAATATATTACCGAGATTATGCCTTAGACCATGCGGCCACCGAAGCAGTTTGTCAACCGAAAAAAAAGTTTGTGTTTTATAAAACCTGCTTCTCCAACAAGATTCCCTTAAAGTAAAATTTAGTGCAGCGGTTAAATGATGCAAATAAACTATTTGAAAGTGAAATTTATGAAAAAAGGTATTTTCCTAATTACTTTTCTATCACGTTTTGATTATTTTAGCAGTGGATAGAACATTTTAATATACGAGAAAAAAATTGTCAATTTTTGTTCTTAAATTTTCTCTTTTAGGGAAGATATAACAATTGTTAGATTAATTAATGTAACCTTTATGTATTGCAGAGTAAAATAAAATGCCCTATTTAATTTGATTATTAGTTAACTTGGTTTTTTACTAGACCTAATATTCCCACTAAGTACCAAGCTAAACTTATTTACCCAAAACTAACCCCCAAAAAAAGTACACATATAAGTGTAGGACTAAATTATGTAATACTATATTTCTTTTATCCATAAGTAAACAGGGTTTAAATAATTTTCTGAAATAATATCAGTAATAAAGCAAATATATGAAGGTAGAGTGTGTGTATCAAAAGAAAGGGGTAGGCCATGTAAGACGTTTCTAAATTTTGTAGACCAATGTGTGACAAATAGAAACATTAATAGTTTTAAGAATAAATAATAATAATAATATTTAGCACCGCGTCTTACTACCCGTTCGGGTTATACGCTTTTTAATAATAAAGGAGCATGTACGACTCGATGTATGGATGTTGTGGATGTTGTTGAAGCGAAGGGGTCGTGCAAGGATAGGGAAGTGTGAAGAAAGTTAGTGAGGATGGATTAAGTACGGAGTTGTTGTTTTTTGAGCTAGATGCACAATTTATTGCCTAGTCCGTATAGTATTCGATATGTAGGCATATATATGTAAATATGTATGTAATTATTTTGAATGAGCGTGTCAAAATGAAAGGATTGAAGGAAGCTTGTATTATCTTTTCTAGATTCCAAATATGTCTTTCTATGAAAATTAGACTGTAGTACCCTTTCTAGATGTCAGATATGGTTTTTTTTCTATGCAAATTTGACTATCATCTTTTCCAAATGTCAGACACAGGTATTTCCTATGAAAATTTGACTGTAGTATATTTTTTACATGTTATAAACGGTTATTTCTATGAATAATGGACTGTATTAAGTAGTTACCAGAAGATAAACCCAACTGGTAGCTATTTCTAGAAGCAAAGCTCTGCCTTAATTCAGCGGTGTAAATCATACTGTACGATGATCATAGACGGGACAAGGAAACTAATTAACGTGCCATTGATCTGCAATCAATGTTCACACAGGCGTGATTGATTCACTGTTAATTAAACTAGTTGCCGTTCTGAGAATAGTAAGGGCCCAATATAATCGGTGGCGGCCATCTGCCATAGTGATAGTTGACAACTTTCAATATTATCGGTCTTTAAATTAGCTTTGTAAGTTATAGATTAATTAATTTTATAGAGTTAGAATACTAACATATAGTTAAATAACGTCACAAGTTTTTACCTTTAACTTAAAGCAAGTGTATTAATCGTGGAGATTCTTGGACTCACCCGAATTTAAAAAAAGTAGAATTTATAATATTATGTCTATTTTTTTATTGGCTTACAGTCAAAACTGATTAATAGATTTTGTTCAAATCTGATATTTAGATGTTATATAGTCATATTTTTGAGCTGAAATTGGGATCTTGGCTGTAGCTCCAAAATTGTGGTAGGTTATTGATGATTGTTTTATTATTAACTCATAAATTTTTCGAAAATTTCTATGGCTATTTTATTAAAATTGGATACCTGAGGAGTTTTTTTTTCATGAATTATTGTATTGTAACTTATAAGCTTATATTTTGGAGAAAAAATTGATATACGGGTTTGGAAATTTAATTTTTTTTTTCAAACTGTCATTATGATTTTTTTTCATAATGTGTATCTGGGGAATGTTATACATTTTAAATAACATTGCAAACTTGTTATTTCAAATTAAAAAAAAAATCATTTGAGGATAGTTAACTGATTATTTATTTTTTGGAAAATTTCAATTCATGTGTAAGAAAGTATTTAGTGTTTTTTTGTGACATATTAAAAAAATATACGTTGTTTCCCGGAAATATCCAACTAAAGTCTGATTTTCATAGAAAGACCGTTATTTGATATTTTTTAGTATCACATTTTACCACACGTTCACTTTATAAGTTTATGTGCTAATTAAGCCAGTAGTCTAGTGGTGAGGAAGGTTATTTTAATAGGAACTGTGCCCTCATTTTGCGTGGAGGGAGAGTGGAAAACCACTTTGGGAAAAACACCCTCAGTACTCCCGACCAAGATTCGAACCTCAATCTCCTTGATTGAGAGAGTAGCACGTTAGACCATGCGGCCATCGAGGCGAGGGATAAATTGAGATTCATGCTGCCACAATTGCATGAATACAAATATTACAATTGTATATATATTATTATTAATCTGTTTAGTTAATATATTAAATATAAATGATAGAGTAATCTTAAAGTAGGTATTATTTGAACCCTTTGAAAATGTTTTAATTACTAAATCAAATAAAACATATTTCTAGAATGCCAAATTTTAGTGACTTTTAATCAATGTTAGTGGTGGAAAAATGGGCTTTCCAGAAAAATCAGAGCTTAGGTTGAAACTTTTATTTCTTAGTGCATGAACCCCCAGTTTTTCCTTACCTTGATATGTTGTAGTAAAAACTTAAATTTGTCCCTTGAAAAGGGAAGAGAAGAAACATCCGAGGCCCCTAAGGGCCCCTGACGCTATCTGTTACGTCTGCTCTTCATTTTCTGTTGAAAAAAACCGAAAACAAATTATGGTACACTTATATTAACATAAATTTAATAATAATTTTCCCATCGTGTATTAGTAACCATTCGGGTTGTAATCATACATTAATAATTACAATAGTAGAATATAAATGAGAAGGGTTGAATTTTAGAATAATTGTACCCATCTTTGTGGAGAGAGAAAGTGTGAAACCATTTAAGAAAAAAATCCTAAATACGTCCAATCGGGGTTCAAACCCCGTTTTCTCTGTCACCAGTAACCCAGTATTAACACAAGAGTGACGTTTTAAACATGCAATTACCGATACGTGATAGATCTGACAGTAATTCTTTAATAAATGTGGTCAATATTATTATTTCTAATTACTGTCAGCATTGGTGGACACGCAGGGAAATAAAAAGGCACTAGTCTCATTTTATATGGCTGGCTTGTTGACGGAGAGGTTGAACGTTCGAGACCTGGTTGAGTGCAATGAGGTGTTTTTTTTCTCCTAATTGTTTCTAAATCCTCCCTCCACGCGAATATAAATACACATTACATCTTTTCATTTAAATTATTTTAGGTATTTAACGTGTACTTTCTAAATCAACCAATTATATCAGCACACGACTTATATAAACTAACTTAAAATCTAAAACAGACATGACAACCAGCCCCCCAGCTGTTAATTCATCTTCCCTCTTTGAAATTAAAAACATATTTGAATATTGTAAAAAAAATTATATTAAAACATGTTTGGGATAACCGTAGATCTAACCATATTTAATTAGGTAATACCAAAAGTATATACATTTTTAATTAAATTACACCATAAAATATGTCTTTACTTTCGTGAATTAAACTCCACGCTTGGGTGGATGTAACATATGAAAAGTACGAGGGACTTATTTTCCAGGACGACAAGTTTTATATCTCAAACCACATGAGGACCCTAGGAAATACTCAATTAATTAATTTAAATATGATAGACATTTTTTAACCATAATCTGAAGTGAATTGGAAAGGTCTTTTAATTGTCCAACAGCTGGCAGCACTAATTCAATTAGAGATAAAACGGGACTTCCCCCTTTTCCCCTGTATCTTTTCATATTTTTAAAAGGTTTATTTATTTTCCTATCAGGTCCTCTCGTCTGAGACATACACAGCTTTAAACTTTGCAAACGGGTTAGTGTTGATGAATGTATAATTAATAGTAAATGTATCCAAAATCACGTGAAACCATTTGCGTATCCTCATTACTACTTGCTAAGATAGGAACCCCGACCTCCCTGACACCAGAACTCTAAGAAATATAATTCTACAACTTATTCGGCGTGCCCACCTATGCGATAAACCTTTTTTTTAAATCCCCACGTCTTACTAACTGTTCAGGTTAAACGTATATATGATAGTTACTATACTGGGGTAGGGATGAGGAAGGAAGCATTTTAGAGATAGTCTACCAGCATTTGCATGGAAGGAGAATAGGAAACCATTTAGGAAAAACCACCCTCAGAATACCTGACCTGGATTCGAACTCCGTATCATCCTTCAACAGCAGGCCAGTCTAACACGAGGGTGACACATTAGACTATTTGATCACTGAAGCGAGTGGTTGGATTTAGTTATTACTGTGGTTGATGAAGCCACTCATTTACTGAAAAGATTAATTAACATATAGACAACTTCGGTGAACCAATGGTCTAAGGTGTCAACTTCCAATGACGTGGATGTCAGTGATAGAATCTTGGTCGGATGTACTGAGGATTTTTTTATTAAATTTTTTACTAATCTATCTCAACGCATATGCAGCTGCATTTATTCTAAATTCAACCATCCTCACACCTAAAACATTAGCATGGTTAGTAGATTAAGCGTATAACCCGGACGGGTAGTAAGACGCGGGGATTAAAATATAATTAACACACACAACTATATAATACATCATTAACAAAGATAAGTTTTCCCAAGACGTAACCTCCCACTTTCCCGATATATATTAACAATATTAATAGATCTAATAAAATTGAACGTCAAAAACACGCAATTACAGTAATTTAATATTATGGACATATTTTTTAACATTTGAGAAATGTATGCAGAGTTCAAAACCCGAGCTAAAGAAATGTTTTAAAAATAAACCAGTATCTTCACAAATTGCATAAGTATTTTCATAAATAAGTTTTCTTAACTTACCAATTTTTTTTTAATACCAAATATATTTAAATAAATCCTTCCTTAAAATATATATATTAAATTAATCTAATACTTACACTAGATAAAAAATTATTTAAAAAAAAGAAAACAAATGGTATTATCCAAAATTATTCGTCGGATAACACTTCACTGGCTAAATGGGAACAAACTGAAAGAGGAATCTCGGCTACATTTCCGAGAGCCTTCGCCACGTCAGATTGGGAATTCTGGGTGGGAGAGGAGGGGGATTAGGGGGGGTTTCTACAGACCAAGAAAACTCATCTTGAGAGGTGAGGTAAGGTAAAATTGAATCTTAAGGGGCTTTAAAATGAGGGGAAAAGGAGCGGGGGGGGGAGGGGTTTAATACAAAGAAATAGAAGTGGAAATATTTTTATTTTTGGCAACTTTGCACCTTGAAATCTCATCGCCGTCTTCGCTGGCTTACTTAGTAACGTCAGCTATGTGCTCGTCACGTGTTTAAATCCAACTGATACGCGTTCGAGAGGGGGTGGGAAATTAGGGGGAGGGGATCAATGAGAACCTTCCCATCCTCTTGTTCACAAGTACTTTATGTGGTTGACCGCCAAAATTCTTGTTTATCAAATTCAAAAAATGGCAATACATTACATTACATTACATTACATACAAACGTACATACATACATACATACATACATACATACATACATACATACATACATACATACATACATACATACATACATACATACATACATATTACATACATATATACATACATACAGTCATTTATACATACATACAATTATATACATACGTACATATATACATGCATACATATTACATACATACATACAATTATATACATACGTACATATATACATACATACAAACATACATACAAACACACACATACACACACACATTCATTTAATAATCACACCATTCCCTTGCGGGGTAGTCAAGAAACTGTGCCTATAGCTCAGAAAACCACTCCGTACTTAATCCATCCTCACTAACTTTCTCCACACTTCCCTATCCTTGCATACTCCCTTCGCTTCAACAACATCCATACACTGAGTCCTGCATGCTCTTTTATTATTAAAACTTTTGATGTTCCTCTATTTCACACATTCGTATACAACATTTATCCACGTCTTACATGGCCTACCCTTTTCTTTTGATGTACACACACTGTCCCTTCATATATTTGCTTCGTCACTCGTTCCACACTAATCCTCTCAACATTCCCCCAAACCAACGTAAGACACTCATTTCACATTGAACTATGAGACTCTTTCACCATTGTCTCTTTCTATACGAATTTTCCCACATACATTTCTTAGATAGCTCACTCCAATCTCATTCATCTTGCTCGTTTTTTTCTCCTGACAAACCCACGCTTCACATCTATACAATATTATTGGCTTGGACTATGATCGTTTAAGAATAATAAACACAACATTTGTAAAAAATAATTTATTTCCCCTGTACTGGTATAATTTTACAGTATGAGATATATTTGCTCAGTAAAAATCCCCTTCTGGTTTATTTTGCATTGCATCTGACTATCTTTTCAGGCTATATTGATGCTAGTGTGGTAGGTATTAATGTTGGTAGAGTTTAAAGGGAGTTCACTCAAATCTACGTGGTAGGGAGATTGAAGAAACTACCAGGGGAAAAAATACCCAGCCTCAGTGCACTCGGCTTATAGGCCTACATGATATGACAGCTCCCATTGCCCCTCTAAGTAATCTACCCGAGCACGCCACTGCTCTGAAGTGTTTGTTCCTGCAGCCAGACATAGGGGAGGACATATTGACACGTGAGGGAGGAGCTACACCTACAGTCCTACAACTCAAAGGGATTCACTGAGGAGAGCAGATGAACGTGGAGGAGTACTGAGAAACACGGAGGAGCGTGGAACCAGTAGGTGCAGAGATGAACGTGTAGGAGCACGGAGAATAATAGAGGAAAGTGTAGGAGCGTGGAGGAATCAATAGGTGTGCAGATGAATGTGTAGGAGCACGGAGAATAATGGAGGAAAGAGTAGGAACGCGTAGGAGAATGGAACATCACGGAGGAATTAGGATGAACGTGGATGAGTGCAGAGGAGCACCGAGGAGCGTGGAGAAACTATAAAGAGCATGGAGGCGTGTAGGGAGGCGCGTGAAGGATCATGATCTGTGCATAGGAACGTGAAGGAGCACGCAGGAACGCAGATAAATGGGGTGGAGTGGAGATGAACGTGTAGTAGCATGAAGGAACACAGAGGAGTGCGGAGGAACAGGAAGGAGTGCAGTTTAACTTGGAAGAATGCGGAAGAGCGCTAAGGGGCATGAATACGTGCAAGGAAGCGTGGGGGAGAATGAGGTGTGCGGAGGAGCGTGGAGGCGTATGGAGGAGCGTGGAGGAACTCGGTGTCTATAGAGCAGTGTCGGGGTTTGCAGATGTCATCACAAGGGTCAGCGATGTTGTCTTAAAGACAAAGAACTACTGCTACGTAAGGGTGACCCACCCTTATTACCGACCCCGGTTAATAAACACCCGTAGAACTATACCATAACCCACTTCGGTGGCCGCATGTTTTAAGGCGCTACTCTCGCAATAAACTGGACTGCAGATTACGTGGAGATCGGGTGTACTGAAGGAGTTTTTTTTATAAAATGGTTCTCCCCTCTCCCTCCACGCAAATAATGGTGTATTTCGTATAAATTAAGCCATCAAAATCCCATTAGTGTAATTAGTACATAAACGTCCAAAACGAATGGCGAAACTATAGTTTATGGTTTATCCAAAACATGTTGTTTATTATTTTATTTCTTTGAAAATGTTTGCATGTCGAAAGCAAAGCACTGAAGTACAAAGAGCCTAATAAATTTATGGATGGAGTACATTTTTTATGAATACTAACCTTTATTCACCACCAATTATAAAATTAGAAGGTATGTACATCACTTACTCAGTTCAAACTGAAAGGTTTACGTTTTAATTATTTTATAGACAGAAACTTGTAGGCTAACATAAAAACTTAATTCCATAAAGAAACGAGAAGCAAAAATATCGAATGGTCGCATCGTAGGTGCTGCTACCTTCATTGAGGTTTTTGCGCAAGCGCATCTCATTAGGCCAGCTTTGGTAATAGACCGGTACGAATGTTGACAGTCTGCTAAATAGCGACCGAAAACCTGATCACGCAAACAAATGAAGGTGTAGACCGGATTAAAAAGGGTGGGGGAGGGACGGAAAGCTGTGGGGAGAAATTATGCGGGATGAGAGGGAGATCTCGGTGCGTGTGGAAATCTGGCAGCACTGCAATTCCTATGTTATTTTTAATGTTGCGTCAAAGGTTAGGCCATGCTCTTTTTGACAGCACTATAAGAGTAATATGGAACATCTATTTATAAGCCAAATAAACTAAATTTCGAAACAGTTACCCAAATAATAATTATATTTATATGAATCTAGAGATTAACAAAAATCACAGCATACTTCGTGGCCAACTGGTCCAAGGTGTCACTCTCGCAATAGAATGAAATTTTGATGACGAGTGGATTTGAGTTCGAATCCCTGACGGTGTACTTAGGGTAGTTTTTCCTACATTGCTTTTCATTATCACTCCACGTAAGTTCGGGTACACTTCCTCTAAGTTCAACCTACCTCATGTTTAGAACATTATCGTAATTAGTACATCTGCGTATAAACATATATATATATATATATATTTGTATTTTCTAAAAGGTTCTCTCCACAAAAATCTTTCGATATCAGGACTTCTAAATAGTTTTTTTTAGTCATCTGACACTTTTTCTGTGTTCTCTTTTTATAGGGAATATGATATTAAAATTATAATTAATTTATTAACTCTATTAAGAGTAACTACTAGCGAATTTAATAATGACGAGGGAAGCTATTTAATTATTTCCAAGGACATTAAGAATGTTGTAATTTTAATAAAAGAAGAAATGTTGAATTTTATACTCAAAGAAGAATATACCTCAAATATATTATTCACCACGTAAAGTTGCGTTTATTCCATAAACGGGCTATTTACTTTATTTCTATAAAGCTTTCAATAGTATAAATAAGTTTATCTTTTTAAATTGAATCGATTATTATTGAAAGGTCACGTGTCCACTTTTTTTTTGAGAAATTGAGTTATATGCGTTACATTACTCTATGCAGGTCTGCAGACATTTCTGTGAAGTATTGGTAAATTTCCTAGCGCTAGCCACTGAGATTCAAATAACAAACGTTTTAATTTGTCTTTGAAAGGGAACTTGTCCTGGACATATGCATTTTTAATACTAAACGGCTGTCTACAACTCACATCATGCCTTGCGATATTCAGTTAGCTTATAAATATGGATGCTACTGGAAGTGAATCGGTGTCTTCTGTAGAAGGAAATGATGTAGAACATGAAAAAAGAAAACAAGAAAGTAAATATACAGATAAATATAAAGCTCGACTCATAAAGAGCGCGAACTTAAGAGTAGAACAACACCAGATCTGCAGTGGGACTGTTATTGCTAAAAAAAAACAGATGGGAAAATGTTTACAAGTACAGTTTTCTCCCTTGTGACAGAGAAATTGAAGTAATAAAAAGAGATAAATAAAGAAGATGGTCAGAGTTTACACACCTGATCAGTATGCACGTTACATATCAGAGGTAAGCAAGAAAAGTAACTTCTGTGTCAAAGTGATTAACACTGCAGATAGTTTGGATTTTGAGACTTGATGGTAGGAACATTACAAGAAAACGACAAATTCTATAGAATCACTCGGTAAAAATGTTCCAAAGGATAGAAAAGTGTCATTGGAAATTTCACAGTACTCAATGCTTGTGTTTGATACAAAATCTTTTGGAAATGTCTGTGCCTTCGATTTCATTAATGGGCTGCTACAATATAGATTCAAGCTCCTTCACAAAGCTGATGACAGCACTATCCGTGAAGTAAAGTTTGCTAACATCTAAAGCTTTTCAAGACAAGAATCCAATAAACAAGAAAAAGATAGATGATATTAGGAAAGTAGTGCTGTATGTAAGTTCAGAGCATCTAGGGTTTTAACGAAGAAATGCTTGAATGGCCAACAGTGAACCATGAAAGGAGAAAATATGCATTTGATACAAATCCCTGCTCTGAACCGGCACGGACAATAATCCATCTCTGTCCTGTACCATAATGTTTCAACATGCCTGTTGTTTGTGGGTCTTGCCAACATTTACTCACAGTGTACGAGGGATGAATCCAGGTTTCATCAAGATATATGATGATGATGATAATAATGATGATGAAAATGATGCATAGTGAATTCTCAAAATACTAAAGTAGGCCTTACATCAAGTGCAAAATTACTGTGTATTTAAGTTTCAATGTGATTATTTAAGAAGAATCATAGTCCTATTCTGGATTTCGGTGTTAATGTTGCCTAACATTAACAAATTTGTTGATAAACGCCCATTTTTTTAATTAATATTCTATTTATCAACTTATTGTAATGGACTTTCCTACAAATATTTACATTGCATTGTTGTAAAAATAAGTTAAATATCAAGAAACACTTAAGATTTATCAAGAACGTCCTATTTATTATTGAAAGGACACATGTCTAATGTTTATATATATTTTTTTATTTAAACTGGTTTTACATTTTGACTTTATTCTAATGTCTAAACATGTATTTTCATGTGCTTTTTATTGGGGGATTTTGGTTTGGACGTTACCTTAATCCGGAATTAGTTACTTAGTTTAATTTAACTTTCTCCAAAAAACGATTCAATTAAAATGTCCAACTATAGCTCAAATACGATACAAAGAAAGAACAATAATGGAAAACGGTAAAACAGGTGATCCAACAAACATCTATTGTAAATAATATTTTTAAACACAATTTAATTCTTAAAGAGTCATACTCAAGTGAAAAATTTCTTATGTCTACTTTTATACTTATCCAAATCGCAGAGTTATTTTTTAGTAAATTTCAAAATATTTTAAGACGTTTATTGATTTTTGTGCCAACCTAAATCACAAGAATGTATTTTATGACATGGGGAGCGGTTATTTTAGAAAATATTCGTTCACCGACTAAATTAATTAAATATAAATCGGAGTTTCTCTTTTGGAAATGTATAAACTATGATATGATAATCCTCGAATTAAATTATTTTAAATAAAAAAATATGTTAAAATATGTTTTGTAAAGTTCGAGAAATCCATGTCAAAATAAATAGTCGTTTTCTGAAATTGAAATTTGTCATTTTTGGTCATGAAAGTTTTTCTTTTGATGATTAAATTTGGTGGATTAGAACGGTTTGGTTTTCTCTATCCTGAGAAATGATGCCTATAATAGTTTCTTCAGCGCAGAGGATCAAACTCAGACCTCTAGGACGTCTTGTAGATGACCCTGACCACTTGACCTATAGAAACGGACTTCACCGGGGTTTTAACATTACATTTCAACCACTAAACAGAGACTATTTCCCGCTGGTGCTCAACTGTGGTGCCCCAGTTTTGATTTTATTGGTGAGTTTGTCGAAACGTGTTTTTGGCCCGCGCCAGTGTTAGAGAGTGCGTGTTTGCCAGCTTATTCCTGGCAACAGTCAGCACATAATATAACACCTGTACTGTGTCAGTCCTTACACAAGTGCTGACATCTTTACTACCTCTTGCCGCACTAGGTTGAGAAGGCTCACTTGCTTTTCAAGGACTTCAGCAAAACACAAACTATTTTATTTTTTTAGCAAGCATCACTTATGACTACCTATTCGGGTTATACGCTTATGTACTAATTACACTAATGGTTTTTTTTAGAGATGAGGGCGATTGTATTTATAGAAAGCGTACCCTCATTTGTGTGGAGGAGAGTGGAAAAACTAGAGTCAGTACACCCGACCGGTATTCGAACCCCGATTTCCCCGTCATCGGCAATACTATATTGTGAGAGCAGCACGCTAGACCACGTGACCACCGAAGTGGGAGTACAAACTGCTTATTCACTCTTATATAGAGAAAGTATCGTAATCTTGAAAATATTTGACGTTAAGGGATATTTACTATTGATGTGTCCCTTAAAAAAAAAATCTCTTCGTGTTTCTGTAGCCGGGGCTACCGTCTTAACGGTTTGATGGATTTTGTCCAAAACTTAATATTTATATGTTACCTTGAGCTCAAATTGTGATTTTTACTTTAGCCCTAGAACCCATTACAATTAACTTATTTTTAAATATTTGAAATATTTCAAAAATGACTCAAACGATTTGGTTCAAAATTGATATCTGTTAAGAGTTTTATATGATAATTAAAATTGTATATTTATTTTTCACCCAGAAAAAATGGATTAAGGTATTATTTACAAAATGCTAATATTTTAAAATTCAAAATTTTTCAAAAATAGCTTTAATGATTTGGTTAAAAGTGGGTACCTGGTAAGTGTGACATAAAAAATAAAATTATCTGCTAGTTTACTGATTATTAGTTTTGGAAAATTTGAATTTAAAAAATAGCTGTAACATTTTATTTTTCTAAATCCATATCTGAGGTATTTTTCATAATACTATTATTTCTTTTCTCTCTTTTGAAAAAATATCTCGAAAATTAAAACATATTTTATGAGAAACAATGTGCGATTATACAGTATCTCGTATTTTTTATCTGTAGACTTACATTCTTCTGAGCCCTTTGGTCGTAAATAAACCAATAAATACATAAACACACGGTCCTGATGAAAGAGGAAAAATATGATTGAGGAACTTGGGGTGAAAGCGTGCTATTTCACATCTATAACCACAATGATCTATATTCAATCATGTTTCTATAAATATTTCCATAGCTAAAAAATATGGTTTTAATGATTTCTAAAAGATCAAAATTTGTATCAAATTTTGGCAAGTAAAGAATTAAAAGACAGTGTGTCCAGAAAAATGCCGTCCAATAAATACAGGTCACGATAAACTGAATGAATAAATGTACAGGTACGTTCAATTATGATTAGAACCGACCCTCTAGCTTACCATTTTTACTTAAAGTCAAATGGGGAATGTTATGTGACCTAGCTCCAGGCAAGCCATACTGTCTAACTAGTATTGTAAATACCCCGGAAAGGGTCTATATGCCTTCTTTTATCGCTTTAGTGTTTTTATTAGGGTTATACGTTTGTGTACTTATTACTATAATGGTTTTAGGGATCTAGGAGGTTATATTTATAAGAAGTGTACCCGCATTGGCGTCATGGGAGAGTGAGAAAACAGTTTGAAAACCAACTTTAGTTCAGCCAACCGAGATTAGAACCTCTATAACCACCTCATCGGCAGTACAGTCTGTTGCGAGAGTGACGCCTTAAGCAATGCGACCACTGAGGTGGATTTTTATAAAATAGGTTTCCCTCATCCATTCTCCCGCCTAATGCGGATGCACTTCCTCTTATACTATCCTCCCTCAATCAAACTATTAATGCATTTTGGACTGGTCTGCTGATGACGGGGAGATCAGGGTTTGAGTCTCGGTCGAGTCTGATGAGGGCTTTTTTTCCCCCCTAAATGGTTGCCAACTCACCTTCCATTCAAATGCAGGTAGATTACCTCTAAAATGGTTCCTTCCTCATCCCCAATCTGTTAGAGTAACTATCATAAATGTGTACAACCTGAACAGGTATTAAGACGAGGTGATAGAAAAACAAACGAAACAATTTTGTTATTAAACGTAGTGCTATAAGAACAGACATAAATAGCACTAAAAATGTTATCTCCAGAAAAGTGAAGTATTCTCCCCTCATCTGTGTATCCCTAGTGACCTTGTAGTAAACTTCCTCTTCAAGGCAGCGTCACTCGGCGTCACCGTAGCTGTGGAGATGGACGCCAGGCGTCTATTCTAGTCGCCACGTCCCAAGAGACACCGCTTCCACTGCATTTTCCAATTTCCGACTAAAGGCTCATCTCTTCTCCCATCAGTGTGAAATGAATGACAAGGTGATATTATATTCTCCCCCCCCCCCCCCCCNNNCCCCCGGGGCCGACAGGCTACCAGTTGCACTCAATTTTCGAGTAACGTGGAGGTGGGGGAAGGGGGAAGAGAATCCAATACGATCGGGTGATCACTTTCTGCCGAAACTCTTTCTCGCTTTGAGTGAACAAAATATATAAAATATCTTTTAAATGCATTTATTTGTTTGTCCTTTAAATAAAAAATGGGTTATTAAGTTGCTAAAGACCAATTTCGGTGGCCACATGGTCTAGTGCACTATTCTCTTGTTGGACTAGACTGGATATGACGGGGAGACCAAGGCTCAAATCTCGGTTGGTTTACTGAGTTTTCAATTAAGATTTAAAGTGCGTAGAAAAATATGCCTATATAAAATTTTCAAATTAAAATAAAACTTTATCGTTCTATCAAGCGATATTACTCCATTGTGGAGTGGATTTAAACACCTCCCATCTGTCTTAGATTGCTTTTTATCAGTACCATTATAAAGGGATTAGTGGCTCAAATTAATCAATCCAACTTATCATTAAATCACTGATACTGGTGACTCGAATATATATAAGAAAAATATGGGTCTTGGTTCTTAGCGAGTGATCCACCGAGACGTTTAAAAGACTTTCCAGCCAGTGCCTCAGTGAGCGCCAAGATCGCGCTAGCAGCAATGATCCTATAATCTCAGAAAAGAAAAAAATAATTTTGGACGACTTTTCCTACTTGGTGATTTCGAAGAATTATTTTGCAAAGATGGTATAATATTAATTTGAATTAATTTTGTACTAAGGCACTATTACACCTAGACAAAATATAAACAGTGAAGAAATGATTCTTTCAGACTGCGAGGCCTGTTGTATATATGGTTATACGAGTTGCCCTGTTCCACTGACAAATATACATACGCACTCCATTGTGTGCGTGCAAACAGATTTCATTAACTTGAGTTTTCTAATTATTTTGGCTATTTTTTATTTCCTATTCTAGATATACATAATTATGCTTCTACAGAATTCTATGTATTCAACATAATCGTATTAGTTTTCAATTTGTACTGGCCAATTTTGTGGATGAAGCAAAAAGATTGATTCCTAGAGGATCTAAACAAATAATATTACAAAAAAAAAACTACTTTTAAGTACAACTACTTTAAGAACATAACGGCATTAGATAAGAAACTTTTTTACATATAGAAAAAAAGTTGTCATTAAATATCAGGACACCCTTGACAGATATTCAACAACTGTTGATATCATCATGTGAATAAAATTAAACTCTAAGTTTCCACTGAAGAAATATTTGGTTTAATTTTGACAAAAAAAAAGTTTTGTTACATAAACTGCAAAAACACTTATCTTAACTCCCATTATCTACATCCCTACCTTATTACTGAAAAGTTTAAAATGATAGATATTATGACAATGATACTTGAAGCTATGTATGGGGAGTAGGCTTTACTGAGAAAGGTGAATGAGTAAAAAATAAAACGTATTTACAACTAAAACATCATAACTCGTGTGAGATTCTCAGCATTGACTTCTTTTTATTTTCCCCTACACTTTATACCGTGATCGAGATCAGACGGAAATTACGATTGCTTACTGTCACCTTGGAATTCACTTTGACTTTTATTAATTCCAAGAGGTGAACTAATTCATCTAGTTTATTTGGAATAATCGTTCAATTAGAACTACTCATTCGCGAACTAGACATATTTAGTGAGCGCTGATGCGTGTAATATGAAGCTTATTAAGTTCAATATCTGTGTTTGAGTTTATCAGTAAACTATCTACCTATACAAACTTACTCTATGGTATTGGGAGCGCGACATTTCATTGCCGCATTTACAAAAGTGCACTACTTATCTCTATCTTGAGCTAGTCCTATTCAGTCCACCTCATTACACCCTATACCCATATTGAGCTAGTCCTATCCAGTCCAACTCATTATAACCTATCTCTATCTTGAGCTAATTCTATTCAGTCCACCTCATTACACCCTATCTCTATCTTGAGCTAGTCCTATCCAGTCCACCTCATTACACCCTATCTCTATCTTGAGCTAGTCCTATCTAGTCCACCTCATTACACCCTATCTTTATCTTGAGATAGTCCTATCCAGTCCACCTCATTACACCCTATCTTTATCTTGAGCTAGTCCTATCCAGTCCACCTCATTACACCCTATCTTTATCTTGAGCTAGTCCTATCCAGTCCACCTCATTATACCCTATCTCTATCTTGAGCTAGTCCTATCCAGTCCAACTCATTACACCCTATTTCTATATGGATATAGTTCTATCCAGTCCACCTCATTACACCATATCCCTATATCGATATAGTTCTATCCAGTCCACCTCATTAC
Source organism: Timema genevievae (assembly GCA_902155825.1). NCBI lineage: Eukaryota > Metazoa > Arthropoda > Insecta > Phasmatodea > Timematidae > Timema > Timema genevievae. Next base: position 286,792 of record CABFWO010000447.1, on the reverse strand, counting down.
ACCATATCCCTATATCGATATAATTCTATCCAGTCCACCTCATTACACCCTATCTCTTTCGGGCCCATTCTAATGTTACCCTCGCATGTATCTAGATCTTCCCAACGGCATCTTCCCATTGGGTTTGCCAGTCAATACCCTGAGAACACGGTTCTAAATTCTCCTATTCGCGCTGCATGTCCTGCCCCAAAGTACTATAAGAGACTTTGTTATCCCAACAATATCTTGTAATGATTACAGAATATGTGACTCATCTTTACGTAGCCTACTGCACTCCCCAGTGGCCCCATCCCTTTTTGAACCAAAAATATTCTCAAGAACTCTGTTTTAGAACACCCTAAACTATTTGTTGTCATACAAGGTAAGAGACCACGTTTCACATCCATAGAGAACAACCGGTAAAATTATGGTTTTGTATATTCTGAGTTTTATTTTCCTGGACAGTAGGCGAGATGATAACAGCTTACTGAACGAGTAACAGCATGCATTTCCCGACTGTATTATTTTCCTAATTTTCATTCTGATAATGTTATTGCAAGTTTAAAATGTTTCCCAAAGATTTAAACTCATTAACCCTGTCAAATGATGTGCTGTTCGCAGTAATCTCCAAATCATCTTCATTCTTATGTTCTCTGTGTGATCATATACTTTGTCTTTTCAGCATTCACTTATAAACCTATTCCCTTATTAGCCTCTAATACAATTTTTACATTTCTTGCAACAGCTTCCTTACTATTGCCAAACAAAGCTAAATCATCTGCATATCCTAACAGCTGCACTGTACCGTTTAATGCCTATGGCTGTATTATAACTTACAAACCGTCTTAAAGAGACAGGGTCTCTCTTAGGGCGAGGTTGAGTTCCTCCACAGTACCTTGTTTAGTCCATAATTCTAAAAAGGTCCCTTAGTTCCATAGCCAAGTTCCTCCACTAAGGGGTCAAAATCCTCCACAGGGGAAGTCAAGCTCCTCCATTGCGGGGGTCAATTTCCTCCACTGGAGTTCAAGCTCCTCCACAGGGTGAGATAAAGTTCCTCCTCTGAGGGGTCAATTTCCTCCACGGAGGAGATCGTGTTCTTCCAAGGTGGGGGTCAATTTCCTCCACTGGAGGTGAAGTTTCTCCACAGGGAGAGGTCAAGTTCCTCCACTGGGGGTCAAGTTCCTCCACTGGATGAGATAAAGTTCCTCCACTGTGGGGAGTCAATTTCCTCCACTGGGGTCTATTTCCTCTACAAGGAAATATCGAGCTCCTCCACTGGAGGTCAATTACCTCAACTGGGGGTCAATTTCCTCCATCTGGGGGTCAACTTCCTCCACTGAGGGTCTATTCCCTCCACAGGGGGAGTCGGAGGAACGAGTTTCTCTATTGGGAGGGGGTAGAGATCCTCCACGAAAAATCAAGGAAGCGATAAACAGTTTGAGTGCAATAGCCTTGTACAATTATATTATTATAACCTTCGATAATTTATATAAATAATAATAAATGGTTCTCACCCAACCTAACTTAACCTGACCTTTCTTGCGTTAGTACATTTTTTATCTAATTTTGTAATTTCCTAGGTGAAGCTCCTCGTGTTCCCGTGGACTTCCATGCAACGCAGGGAGGAGGGGGGTTAATCTTTTATCCCCTTCACCCCCATACAAGTGGAGGAACTAGGGTATTGCACTCTTGACTACTTATCTTTGTGGAAGAATTTTACATCCCTGTGTTATTACAATAATAGAAGAAAATATTAAAGGTAAGACATTTAAAAATAATTTATTTGGGCAGGACATTTTTGTTTGTTTTCAATATTAATTTACTAACAAATATTTAGTTTTGAGATTTCCTTCTACATAAATTAAATAATAATAATAATACAATAGTAATACTATGTTTAATGGGGTAGCAATATTATTTATCACAGTAAAACATAACGCCATTAATAATGTTGTGAAGAAAAATACTTAACAATATTTACGTGCCATCATACGCTAGTGATAATAATATTTGTATTAGTCTACCAGTAATTAAAATACTGTTTAAAAATCTATTTAAAAATCTCTATAGTAAAATAATTTATTAATCTTATTTAGGGGGGAAAACTTATCAACTATGAGATTTTCTGAGGGCATTGTCAAGTTTCGCGATGTTATGACTTTGCCAAATGAAACAAACATCAGTCCTATAAATAAACGCTGAGCTCATTTAATGAGTTTTCTTAGCAAAGATAAGAGGACAAAGTAATTAGTGATAAACAACAAACGTTTCTACAAGCTCAAAGGATGATAAGGCCGCATACGTGACATTGTTTCGCGTTGTAAGTGACTGATATTGTGCAACAGCTCTGCAGATTACAATGGGGGCAAAATCCAAGGCCCTTCTTCATCGCCCGGGGACTACCGTTAAAACAGAAATTACACCTCCGACTAAGCTTGGCGCAAAAACCGGGGGGCAACGTGCAGGAGTTGCTCTCGATAATGTTGGAGATTATATCCCGATACTCTTCAGCGGTCAAGATGTCTCTCAAGACGGTCGCGGACACAAACTGTTGAGCGGATAGACTCAGGAACACGATCTTCTTGAAGAAAGGTCGCATGATCCTTCTCTTGTTGACAGCGTTCACCTCTAGACCTTCGACGTCGCAGCGTCGGACCGTCCATCGCAAGGCAGCGTCCAACAGGTCGAGCTCAGAATCCACGCTCAAGTAATCTTCCCCTAGAAGAATCTCTAACGTGTCCTTCCTGAGATTCAGGAAACTGGGATGCTTTATCACCTCCGAGGTTTTCTGACGGATTACGTTGCAGCAGTCGTACATCAACTCTTGTTCATCGAGATCTATCATGGTTTCGAACACAGGACACACGTTATTAGAGTCCAAAAGGTAAGATATGTTTTTCCTGCACTCCTTGACTAGTCCGTCGCACATGTATTTCTTGGCGGCGTAGAGGAGCTCGCAGGACGACTCGACGTCGGTCAAAGATACCGAGTTGGTGTAGATGTAGCAAAGTAGCTTGTGGAAAGTCTCCGGTTCGATGTCGGGGACCACGATCTCGTTGTTCTCTGCCATGGGACCGAAACACATGGCTTCGAAGACCGGACTCCTCAAGGAGAGGACCAGCTTGTGGGCGTGGCACTGTTTCTTCTCTTTCTTTCCGACTAGGAAGGTGACGTCACTTTTCTCGCCCGACTCGAGGAGTGACTTCAACTTTTTGAGTATCCTCTCCTTGTTCTCGTCGTAGACTTCAACACCATCCTCTCCCCTCGGTGACATCAGCCAGTCGAAGAAGTTGAGACGAGGATCTAGGAGAGGAGGTTTAGGAGTGTTGGGACTCGTCCTCCAACCTTCGGTCATCTGTTCGTCTCTCATCGCAGACACAGACATTTTCCTGATAGAAATAAAAACACCTTTAGTATCGTACTTTGAGCATTTCTAATTGCTATAAGAGACCTCCAATAAAGAAGGAATGGAACAAATATTCACCTAGAGAGAGTGTGGGAAACAACGTTGATGAAAACCTACACCCACCCGGGTTATCAAATCTAGGATTAAGCCCCAGCTTCCAAGTCAGAATAAAACATGCGGACACTATTTTTTATTTTTTACATGCGCACATATTTGGAAAAAAACACCCTCAGCACACTTGAGTGGGATTCAAACCCCAACCTTGCGTGGGTGTTTTGAGAAGCTTCATGAGTGTTTGGCAGGGTTATTTTATCTTTAAGCAATAAATAGTATTAATATCTTAGAATGTGGGAAAGTACAAATTACATTATAATATAAAACACACCAATAAAAATTTGGGTGGGTAATGTACCCTTGTAATTTGTTTGTCCCTGCGCCACTGAACATTATATTGTACAAGGGGAACCAGAACACTTTGATGGAATACGTTTTATGCATTATTTTCTGGATATAGGCTTACGCACGCACACACACACACACACACACACACACACATATATATATATATATACGTATAAGGTACATGAAAATATGTTTTATAGCCAAAAATAAAACAAGCCCATGATGTTTTGTGGCAAACTGAATCAATGTCATAAAACTTAAAATTGTTTATATAACTTTTTATTAAATTATTTGAAGTATTTAACGTGCAATTTTTGAACCGACTGATTATATCAGAACATGAGAATTTCTATGATTGAGAGCGAAAGGGCCTACCAATATTTCCGGGAAAGGTATTTTCACAAACCTTACAGGAATCTTTTGCAAGCCACAATTGACATGGGACCGACGGCTTTACTTCCCCTCTGAAGGAAGGTGTGTTATGGATTTTTATCGCTCAAGAAAAATACGTCGACCTCGGCTAGGTTTGAACCCACGAATATCGGCTCCCGAGGCGAGCGTTTTACCCGAGAACACCAAAGTCAGATCTATGCCTAGTGTTCAATTCTACAATATAGCCCCTTCGGTGATCAAATGGTCTAAGGGGTCACTATCACGATACACTGTACTGCCGATAAAGGGGAAATAGGGGTCCAATTCACAGTCAGCTATATTAAGGGTGGATTTTGCTAAATTGCCTTCCAGTCTACCTCCACGTCTATGCTGGAACACTTTGTCTAAAGTCAACCTTGCTCAACCTTAACATTTTAGTATAGATGTGTATAGCCCAAACCGTTAATAAACCGCGCTACTAACTTTTATTTTACAATTATTTAAAGAGTTGTAAGGACATTTTTTTTGAAAGGTGTAATTTTTATCATTATTTTCAATTTTATAGTGCACAAATATAAAATTTTTGCTAATTTACTTGTACAATGAGGTATTTAACTAATTATTTTATATTTTTAATATAGTTTATAATTACATTTGATTCATTATCAGTTAATTACGTAATGTAATCATTTTGTTAGCATTTAGTGTGGACCCTAGATCCCTAGATGATTTTGTTATATTGTTTGGCTCGAACATTTTTATTTTATTTTAAATTTAGTATATATTGTTAGATAAACATAATTTAGCTATACATTTCCAATTAAAGATTATTTTATTTGAAATTTAGCATACATTGTGGACATCAAGTTATTTAGTTATATTGTCAAGCTTGAGAATTTTCCATTTCTTTTAAATTATAATTTAATTAAGATGTCAAGTAATTAAGTTTTATTGTTCATCTCAAACATTTTAATACATTTAATATAAGTTTTGGACGCCCAAAAAATTTAACGATATGGTTTTAAACATTTTAATTTTATTTTAAATTTAGCATTTACTATGGACATACAAAAATAACTTAGCTATAGTGTTTAGTTTATACATTTTCAATTTCTTTGAAATTAATATTTAATTCATCATCATCATCAACTGTTTCCAGCCTGTGGCTGGGTCAGTTTAGTAAAATACCTCAATCTGCCTCCATCCTTCCACAATTCTTCCTTGTTTAATTGCTTCCATTCTTCTCCTCTGAATTGCACACTTTCTGTTATCTGCTCCCTCCCTTCTCTTTCTTAGCCTCCCTGCAATCCTTGTTCCTCAATATTTCAATCCGAGCATTTTCTTTGTCATATTCTCTTTTTCCATCCTCGTTACATGACCATACCATCTCAGTCTTGCTTTATCTACTATTCCATGTACTCCCTGTACGCCTACTCTTTCCCAAATAACTTCATTTAATTATGATGTCAATAATTTAGTTATATTGTTTAGCTAACAAATTTTTACAAAATTAGAAAATATGTTGGAATGCGAATGTCAATTAGTTATATTGTAAAAATATTTTAAAAAATCACACAAATAACAAATAATAATAATATAAAATAAATTAATAATATTAACTGATATTTTGTTTCTTGAATAGGACTACTTTGAATGTGTTTGTATTATATGTAAATACAATTTTCATACTATGGATTTTTTTTAAATAAGAGATTTGCAAATTAAATAATAATTAATTGTCATAAAATTTAGGGTCCACACCACAAAAGATTTAACCACCAAAAAGGAAATGTGAAAAACGTAAATAAGAAATAACCTGTGTAAATAAATAAATAAGTTACTTACTTTTGTTTTATTTAACCGATGGTGTGCGGTAAATATCCTATCCGCCTTTTCAAACAACACAGTACAAAGGAGAATTAAGTTTCCCCGAACCACTGATGCTAGTAGTTTCACACGTTGACACTTAATGAACGCTTAACTTGGATCGCCTTTAGACTAAACCGCCGCGAGCGAAGTGCTGAGTAAGCATATTTATACTTTTTATCACCGGCAAATTGCCATGACTGATACACAACGTAAAAAAACAAACACGAATAATCGCCCTCAACCGTCAATGATAAGAGTGAATTAAACGGTGTGATAAAAAAAAGACTAAAACTTTAAAACAAATCAAATTACACTTCCGACAAAAATCTATCATGTTTCCAACTCAAACAGTAGCACTCTGACGGAAGAAAGGAGAAACTAAATCAAAACGCGCAGTGACCGCTAAGTTTTCATGCACAGTCATGGTACGCTGATATATATATTTTTACGATGAATTGGATGTGACGACAAAAACAGCTGAATCATTGCTGTCTTTTCTATCTTCCATTATCATCCGTCTCTCTTTTAACTGGGTTTCTTTCTCTTCCTCTCCATTTTTATTCTCTTTTCCTTCTCGTCTGTGACCTTCACTTATAGCGATTCTTCCGATTAAAACTCTTCTTTTGACATTTCCGTCACACGTGATCGAACGGTTAGCGAGACCGGTTACAGGCAGTGGCGCAACCAACAATTTACTTTGGGGGAGGTGACCTGGCGGTCTAGGGGTATAGGTGTCGGACTTCTGTGCTGAGGGTCCGGGGTTCAATCCTCGGTCCAGGCACAGATTTATCTGATTGCCAAACCCTTCCTTCACCCCTGACAAGACGTGTATTAATCACAACTTGTAAATGTGTGGAATGCCAGGCCTCCACCGTGGTTCGGATCCCTCGTTAAACTGTAGGTCCTCCATTTCATCTCACAATCACCCTACCATTACACATTAGCTTAAGTGTATATAATCCGAACGGGTAGTAAGACGCGGTAATAATAATAATAATAATAATAATAATAATACTCTGTTTGGTAAAGGGTGGGGTGAGGGGGGAGTGTAGTATTATATCAATGCTATTAGTTTATTTTTTAGTTGTAATATCGCCTGGTCTTAAAATGTTGCCTATACGTCAGACACAAGTTAAGAAAATTAAAAACCCGCTTCGGTGGCCACGTGGTCAAACGCGCTACTCTCACAGTAGAGTAGACTGCCGATGACGGGAAGATCGAGGTTTGAGTACCGTTCAGGTGTACTGAGGGTGGTTTTTACTAAATCAATTTTCCACTCTCCCTTCAAGCAATTGCGGGTACACTTCATATCAATATAACCTCCATACTGCCTGCCTAAAACCATCAGCGTAATTAGTACATAAGCGTATAATACAAACGGGTAGAAAGACGTGAAGCTAAAAAAAACCTATATATTAAATTAGTAGCTTTTTGAGCATTACATAGATATATTAAATTAAATTAAATTGAATTGGTGGGTAAGTTATATACTTAAATTTAGTATAATTATGTAAGTAAGTTTTTGAGAGTTATTAAATTTAATTAAATGAGTAGGTTTATAAACGTCATCTAATTAAATTTAAATTAAATAAATGAATAGTTTTCTGAACGTTTTCAAATGACATTTAATTAAATTATTATGTTTCTGAGTCTTATTCAACTACGTTTGATTAAACCAGTAGGTCTATGAGCCATTTAATTAAATTATTATGTTTCTGAGTCTTATTCAACTACGTTTGATTAAATCAGTAGGTCTATGAGCCATTTAATTAACCTTAACCACACTAGTGGGTTTATGAGCTTTATCTGATTAAATTTGATTAGATTTGTAGGTTTTTGACCAGTATCAGTGATCAAATAACCTTAGACGTGACACTTGCTAAATTAATGGACTACTTGTGACGAAGAGAGTGTAGTTCGAATCCTGGTTAGGTGAGCCCTCCCTTCCTCAACAGTGTGAATATTTGAATAGTCCGAATGGCTAGTAAAACGCGGTGCACCAAAATAAAACTTTCTGACTTGAATTTGAGTGATTTAGATATTTGGTTTCATCATTTTTATTATTCTTTAACCAAACATACATTGAAAATACAAAAAAATGGTAACATAATAAATAAATACAAAACAGACTTGTACCAACCCCTTGGGGTTCTCGAAAGCCAAAAAAATATTTCTGTGATAAATAAAAGTTCTTTTTGTTCTTTTTTAGTCCATACCAAATTAAGGCGCGTTTTCTTGGTGTCGAAATAATATGTAAGAGGAGTATGGTAACCCTCCTATCTAGCCATGCCAATGTTATCTTTCACTGTAGATAGCAAAGATAGCGAGAAAATTATTCGTTACATAAACCGATAGCTTAAAGACTTCAGGGAATAAATATTACGAGTATAAATCAAAGCTAAGCTTACGTGGGGTATTTAACGTATACTATTTCATCACGTAGACAAATCAGAGCACGACTTACAAGCTAACTTTACCGAAGACATTATTCCTAACAGACACACAACACAAATAACCCTATCAACGGGAATTCAAACAATTGATTTACAAAATAGACTCATAAATAAACATTAAATTACCTGCTTTGGTGGACGCATAGTCTAAGGCGCTACTCTCACGGTAGACTAGACTGGCGATGATAGGGAGATCAAGGTTCAAATCTCGGTCTACGAGTTTTTTTTACAAAAACGGGTTTCCACTCTCCCTCCACGCAAATATGGGTACACTTCCTCTAAATATAGCATTCCTCATCCCTAAAACCATTACCGTGATTAGTACATAAGCATACAGCCCGAACGGGTAGTAATACGCAGTGCTAAAAATAAACATTAATTACTTTCAGCATCCAGAATGGGCTGCCTTCGATATAAAGTTTGCCTCATTGCCTCATTGCCTCATTGCCTCAATGCCTCATTGCCTCAATGCCTCTCACGCACGTTAGCAGACTATATTAGTGCCGTTACAATGTCAGACATCCGCTTCTGTGGCTGCATGATCCAATGCAAGCGTGTAAAACACGTTTGATTGATAGGTCACCCTTTTAATCTAAAATTGAAAACCCTGGGAGGGATTCAATTCAAAATAATATAGTCATTATCTTAATTAAAAATATATCCTACTTTAGTATATTACTATTACTTACTTACTTTCTCTATGGGGCTAAGGATGCGATAGTTCATTGGCGTATTTACAAAAATACGCCACCTATCCCTATCTTGAGCTAGTTCTATCCAGTCCACCTCATTACACCCTATCTCTATCTTGAGCTAGTTCTATCTAGTCCACCTCATTATACCCTATCTCTATCTTAAGCTAGTTCTATCCAGTCCACCTCATTACACCCTAGCTCTATTTTGAGCTAGTTCTATCCAATACACCTCATTACACCCTATCTCTATCTTGAGCTAGTTCTATCTAGTCCACCTCATTGTACCCTATCTCTATCTTAAGCTTGTTCCATCCAGTCCACCTCATTACACCTTATCTCTATTTTGAGCTAGTTCTATCCAGTCCACCTCATTACATCCTATCTCTATCTTAAGCTAGTTCTATCCAGTCCACCTCATTACATCCTATCTCTATCTTGAGCTAGTTCTATCCAGTCCACCTCATTACACCCTATCTCTATCTTGAGCTAGTTCTATCCAGTCCACCTCATTACACCCTATCTCTATCTTGAGCTAGTTCTATCCAGTCCACCTCATTACATCCTATCTCTATATTGAGCTAGTTCTATCCAATACACCTCACTACACCCTATCCCTATCTTTAGCTAGTTCTATCCAGTCCACCTCATTATACCCTATCTCTATCTTAAGCTAGTTCTATCCAGTCAACCTCATTACATCCTATCTCTATCTTAAGCTAGTTCTATCCAGTCCACCTCACTACACCCTCTCTCTATCTTAAGCTAGTTCTATCCAGTCCACCTCATTACATCCTATCTTTAGCTAGTTCTATCCAATACACCTCATTACACACTTTCTCTTTCAGGTCAATTCTAATGTTATCCTCCAATTGTGTCCAAGTCTTCCCAATGGCCTCTTGGTTCAAACAAGCTATATGTGCTGTTTGGACTATGAGCTTCCGAACAGCTTGTATGTACACACTTTCATATATATGTGTATATATGCATGTATGCAACCTGTTGTACACACATGCTTGAACAGCTTTGCTCTCCCGGGGCTGTAAGCCAAAACCTCGGACACAATTTAATGATATTAGCATAGTTTTCCGGAAGTAAGTGTACAGGGATTTTGTATTACTTTTGGTTCAAACAAGCTATACGTGTAGTTTGGGCTATGAGTTTCCAAACACCCTGTATATATAGGAGAAGGGTATTTCCCAGCTGTATAATAGCTTTGTAAGATATCTGCTCCAGTATACGAACATACATTTTTAACCCAGGAACCGTTTAAATTGCTTTGAGCGTACTTTAAAATTAATTAGGGTGTTCTTTCACCTGTACCCCTTTAAAACATGAAAGAGATTCAGTGGCGGTTTAAGGGAATCGAGAGAAGGGGAGTGGAGGGTTGTGTGAAGTTGTGAGCTTAGGGGGGGAACATAATAGGAGGTTTAAGGGTTAACTCACAAGGAGTGGAGTAGGTAGAAAGAGAAGGAGATTAAGAGGGGAGGGAAGATGTGGGAAAGGTTACTGAAGCTCCTTGCCAACACCTAATAACACAACCATTTCGAAACTTTCGATTACAAACTGCTCCGTTTGGAGCTGAGTGTGAAAATAACTATGGCAGCTCGGCATTTAACTTGTCGGGACTTTCTGGGGTTTGGGGGAAGGTGTACCACATAAACGTCTGAGGTTAATATAATAAATAATGAACCAACTTTATAGAATTATTAAACTCCGTTCAAAAGGAATGGATTAATTTAATCATCAACGTTCTGGGAGAACACACACATGTAGAGTATATAATTCCCTCCCCTTTTAGTCAACCTTAAGCTAGTAACATTATAGTTTGAAACTGTTTGTATTTATCTGTGAGCCACGCAATATATATGTAGTAATTTTAATTTAATGGGTAAATGTATCGCTTCTGAGGCCGTATGGTCTAACGTGCTACTCTCGCAATAGACTATACTGTCAATGACGGGGAGTTCGAGGTTCGAATCTCGGTCGGCTGTACCAAGGGTGATTTTTTTTTCAAATTGATTTTCCAAATGGGTAGTAAGACGTGGTGCTGAGAATCATACTACACAATCGTACATAATGTCTTATATAGTTTTTTTGGACAATATTTTCAAAAATCAGTAAACTACACTCATATATATATATATATAAATTATAAAAACAAACGTATAATCTTATTTATTATCTAGCCTAAGTATCTCTGCAGAAACCCATTAAAAACACGTTTAAGACATTGCCAAAGATTTAAAAAATTCCAAATACTGCCCTAAGCTCATTCACCACGATTTTAAAAAATAGGTTTTTCCCTTGTCAAACACTCCCCATATATCCAATTTTAAAATAAATCGTTATAGCAATTTTCGAAATATTTGGAATTTTCAACAATCAATCTTCAGTAAACTACCCTTAAAAACTATTTCCCCCCAAAATCGAAGTAGGTTTTTTGTTATTTGTTGTGTTAAACACTTCATAGATATCCATTTTAAACAAAATCACTATGAACATTTTCAACAAGTCTTGAATTTCTAAAAAATTGATTTTCAGTAACTACCCTTAATTTTTTTAACACCCGAACAAAATTCAAAATGGCAGAGCAACTTTAAAGTTGGTGCGGTATATACAATACAATACTGGTAACTTTTAAGTTGTTACGTTCAAAAAAACACTGGAATTACATTAGTTTACATCCACTTGAAAAGAAAACTCACTGAAGGTTTCGAGCAAAGCGAGCTATCACATAGAACCTGAACAATTAATAAGACGCTGGGATAAAAAAATATTTTTCACCATGACTCACTATCCATCCTGACTATCAACATTTAATCACATAAATGGGATAGCAGCGAGAACGGTTGAATTTAAGTTAAATAAACCCGCATTTACATAGAGGGAGAATCTTATACTGTTAAAGAAAATCAAAATTATCTCAATACACATCCGACCAAGATATGAACTCTGGTTAACAGTGATGTCTTCGTCATTGCAGCCATGGGCGTTGGTGCTCATTATTGTGTAAATCATAATGATATGCTAAATATATCTATGTCTGTATGCTCCTTGAGTCACGACGCTAATATATTCGTTCGCTCTTCAATTTGCCCCGAACGCTTCGTATAATATAGTTCACATTATAAGAGAGAGAAAATAAACTTGTTAAAACTTATTTTCTTTTTTTCTATTCTAAAGAAACTGTGATTTACTCCCCCCCCCCCCAGCAGCACACGTGACAAGAATGAAGTGAATCCTGACGGAATAATGCATGCCTGTATAACAGTGCCGAGCCTGTTCTATGAAGATAGAGGCTTATTGAGCTGACCCCGCGCATGCGCCAAGGTCGAGATTCGACACACTTGAAGAGGAGGTAACTCGTGGTATAGAATCCATCACTAGATGTGGACATAAGGCGTTCTCTCCGGACGTGTCTAAAACCGAGAATAGTCTAGCAGAATTTCATGAATCCATTCAGAGACCAAGTGGGTTCCCGGGTGGAGCTGTTCCGTAGTAGGAGAACAAGCAGGGGAGGAGGAAAAAATACAGATTACAATACAATTTTGTTGTGTACCTCCGCCTCCAGCCCCCCTCCCCAACCCCCTATTAAATTACATCATTCAATTCACAAAGATCCATTCTACGCTCCTATACCAGTTACTTTTATTTTCCCGGGTATTTAGAGATTTAATGATCAACCAAAATATGTGAATTTTTGGAATTTTAAGAGTGGAAAAATTTCGACTTTCAAGCTGTGTTTTCAAGTCTATATACCATGTATAGGGCTATATAAAATAATCATGTGTTCATTCCAGTAAACACCAAACTCGTGTACTGGTAAATGTTTTGTCAATATTTAAGTAAAAGAGTAACAACTAAAATGGCAATATCTCTCGTATTGACGTAAATTGTGTTCCATCATTAGCAAAGGAGGTGTGAATTCCGTCAGAGAGAAACGTACAGTACATTTATTGACATGGGAACAACACTCCCCCCCTCACCGCGCCCCCACCCTAAACATAAAATCAACACGACTTGTAAAATGATACAGAAAAATCATATGTTTGATTTTGACTAAGAGATGCAGATACCTAGCTTTGTAATTTTCTAAGTGAGTTTAAATTAATGTTCTAAATCCTAAGAGAACAGTAGGCTTTGAAACTGTGTATAATTTTAAAATAATGAAATTAAACATGTATGTCCTAGCTACTAATAGCAATTTTCATTTTCACATTAAAACGAATTTGAACGTACCTAACATAAGCAGAAATTTTCCATTTTGAAAATATCACAGCAACTATTAGAGATATGGACAAACTTATTATTGTATATATGTGCTACTATAAAAAAAAGTATTGTATTTGAAATCTATTTTTATAAAACCAATAGACCCTAATTTATGAGATATAAGCAAATACTTTTTTTATTTAGCATTATGAAATTGAAATTGATTTTTATGATCTATGGTGGAGAGAGCTATTTATATTTTATCATCTTTTATTTGACAGAGTATATTATTTCATTTGTGCTCTTTGGTGAAGTCTGAAGTGTTTCTCTAACTTTGTAGATTTCATTTCACAAATCTTACGAGTTTCTTAAAAATAAATGTATATTTTAAGATAAATGAGAGGAAAAGAGTCTGTTGTGCGGTGTGCCATTTATTTTTAATCCTTTTACTAATATTTTTATATGACACCAGCCAAATATTGATTAATAATTACTATTTTAATATTTATCTAAGGGATGCGTTCTTTATATTCATCTATCATAGCACTATCTCTGTTAACATTTTAAATAACAGAATATTTTTATAAACACAACTTACAACAGAGAACAAAGGGTGTTTTTTTGGGGGGGTGGAACGAATAAGTGTGTCTAAGAAAAAGAATCAAATCAAATGCACATACACAACATAATCCCCCTCCCCCCTTTTTCCCTTAAACACACACACACACACACACATACATACATAAAAGGTATACTGATTTTGTAGAAATGGAAATTTTAAAGGCCTTTTTATCTATCAGAATCCTAATATATAGTAGAATATTTGTAGAAAATAAGGCTAGTCAGATTTTTTTTTAGAACTTTATCTTACTATCTTATTGAGTTATACGCTTACATACTAATTATGCTAATAGTTTTATGAACTAGGAAGGTTATATTTAAAGAAAGTGTACCCTCATTTGCGTGGAAGGAGAATGAACCATTTGAGAAAAAAATCACCCTCAGTATACCCAACTGAGATTCGAACCTCGATCTCACCATCATCGGCGGTCTAGTCTACTGTCAAGAGTAGCGAGTTAGACCACGCGGCCACCGAAGCGAGTTTTTAAGATGTTCATCCCTACAAAAAAAAATCCTTGTATTTATAAGCACTACATCGGTATTTTACGCCAATTTTCTAGTGGATTCTCTTTCCCTTTTGTAAAAATTAGCTCTCCACACCTTTGAAGTAATCCAATAATCCATTTTATAGGATTAAAGGTGCACAGACGCTTAGCTTCGTAGCTAGCAATATTTGTAAGAAAGAGCACCTCATGTTTAGTTAACTCCCTACACACATACACTGGTTTTACATAACGAAATAGAATAGAAATGTTAGTTCGGAAAAGTTCACGCCCTTCATGTTATTTTTATTTCTTATTATGTTTATTTCACACTTTAACCCCTTTCTTTCCTGCTCTAGTCATCATATTTAAATTTCCATAACTTTTTTTTTTTTTTAAATCTTCGAATTTGAACTCAGAAAAAAAAAAGTTCTGCCAAGTTTCTAAGTTTATTTTATTGACACAACACAAATGTATCAGGAAAACATAATGCGTGTCAGTTGTTGTGGGAAGTCGAAGAGAAGCATACACAACCATTTCCATAGGAAGAGAAATTTTAGAAAATACAAACATTTATTTTTTGCGGCCAAAATTGATAATAACTTACCACATATTATTAGGGGTTTTAATAGGTACATCAAAAGTGACATCTGCATATCACATGACTTGACGTATGAATACGTGAAAGTAGATCCAGTAGATTTTCTGTCGGATAAGGCCCTTCTTAAGAAGAAGATAAAGACACACTTTAATTCACTTTGACCCACTTCGGTGGCCGCATGGTATAAGTCATCACTTTCGCATTCGACTGCACTGTCGATGACGGGGAGATCGCGGTTCAATCCCGGTCGGTTATGGTTTTTCCAAAATTGTTTTATACTCTCACACCACGCAAATGCGTGCACACTTCCTCTAAATTAAACCTTCATAATTCCTAAGACATTAGTACATAGGCGTATAACCCGAATGGGTGGTAAGACGTGGTGCTAAAATAAAAATTCTCTCTGAAGATGTTTAAAGACTATGAGTTATTTATCAACACCTATAATCACGTGGTTTAAGGCATGAAGCTCGTAATAGATTGGGGTGTTGGTGATTGGGGGTCAAGGTTCGAATCTTTAGCGGATGAATAGGGTGTAGTTTTCAACACCACCGCCGTAGTATTCCCATCAACATCCCGGTTCATATCTTACTAAAATACTTTTCTCATCCCTACCTCGTGGATTATATCCTTGTGATAACCCTTAACCACACCAGTTGACACGTGGACAAAGTCGTTAGTAGCATCTGAAGGGATTATAGGGGTTCGAATTCCGGACGGTACTACGGGTGAGCTTTCCTCAATAGTTTCACACCCTACCTTCAAGCAAATTCAGATAGGCACACAATAGAAAGAGAATAGAAGGTAGCGTAAGATGGAGAAATACATCTGATTGGCTGAGCGTGTGACGTCACTCAGTACACAAGCCAGCAATGTATAGAGAATAGAAGGTAGCGTCAGATGGAGAAATACATCTGATTGGCTGAGCTTGTGACGTCACTCAGGGAACAAGTCAGCGTGCTATATACACAAAGCTATATGGAAGACAAACTGAGTTTTTAGTATAATCAGGTCACATTTTGGAACTTTAAATAATAAATAAACCACTAAAATCTACACCAATGTCCAGTTAACGTCATTACTCTACTTAATTAAATATATATATATGTGTATGTGTGGTTGTTTTAGTACTAAAATATAACTGCTATGTACTGAGTGACGTAAGCAATGACGTAATCAAATTCCTCCAAGTTGCGATAATTTTCTTTTCTCTTTACATTTAATATGCCTGGGTTTCCTAAAACTCTACATTAAAAATCCTTAGACTTTTAGTTTTTTATTTTAGCACCGCATCTTACTACTCCCTTGGGTTATACTCGTATGTACAAATCACGCAAATATACTAGGGATTAGGATGATTGATTTTAAAGTAAGTGTACCCACATTTGAGTGTAAGGAGAGTGTGAAGCGATTTAGGAAAATTCTACCCTCAGGACACCATACCAGGATTCAAACCCCAATCACCTCGTTATATGTAGTCCAGTCTATTGTGAGAGCAACGCCTTAGACCATTCTACCACCGAAATGGGTTCCATTAGTGTGAATATGCTAATATACCAGACGGATGTGAAAACCAAAATAAACTTCTTTTTATTTTCGTAACAGATTGTACAAAGCTTTCGACCGAGAAAATAAAACTTGGTATACGATTTCTCGTTTGATCCGAGTAGTATTTCGAATTCAGCTGTGAACCTAGAGTGGACACAATTTCTCCTTTGTACCACACCTTGTGTAGGTGATCATAGAAATGGCGTGTGCACTTTGGAATATAAATTAGATAAGCACCCCATCCCCTCTCCACAGTCCCCAGGTGAAGATAAATTAGATTTGACAGCTGATTAGGAACGAGTGGTTTAGTGTGACGTGATATTTGAAAGGTTTAAGCCATGGTTACACTGGATTATTATTATTATTATTATTATTATTATTATTATTATCACCGCGTCTTACTACCCATTCGGGTTATACGCACTTACGCTAATATGTAATGGTAGGGTGATTGTGAGATGAAATAGAGGACCTAGAGTTTAACGTGGGATCCGAACCACGGTGGAGGCCTGGCATTCCACACATTCACAAGTTGTGATTAATACACGTCTTGTCAGAGGTGAAGGAAGGGTTTGGAAATCAGATAAATCTATGCCGGGACCGAGGATTGAACCCCGAACCCCCAGCACAGAAGTCCGACACCTTACCCCTATTTACACTGGAGATCGTCGTTAAGGTGACTGCATGGTTACTACTGTGAAACAGCGCTGTCATTCTCTAGTTTTTTGTTTGGTCAATATCCCCTAAAATTTGAGACAAGCTTAGCAACTGGTTATTCGAGGTTGCCAGTAGCTCCTTTTTAACCCAGCACACAGCCTTCAGACATAACTGAGAGCGAGAATATTTGGCAACAGTTGACTGAGAGAAAGCAAATATAAAGCTTTTCTCCATAAGACCTACAGGTCCTTCAGCAATGATATTGCCTATAGTTGATTGCACCATTACTGAACGAAAGACCGGCTTCCTGGTCAAGTGGCTTCTAATATATAGGTCCCAGGGTTCTATTCTCGGTGGTAACATGTGTTTTTACCGAAGGGGAAATGTGACTATGATAATCATGGTTTAGCTATTTAGGCTTAAGTTGTTTCTAAAGATTTAATCTGGCTCCACATAATCATAATCGTCATCATCAAATCATCTACTCAGGACGAAGTAACCACAGCTGCGTATTGGCCCAACTTCAGGGGACGGCCAGACTGAGCGCGCGAGTGACTAAAATATAAAATAGAACACATTGGTTGTGATGAAAGGTGGCCAGACTGGAGCGAGCGAGTGACTGAGCGCGAGCGCTTGAAAGATAGAATTGGTTCTAGTTTTCAAGAGCGCGCGCTAGACCCTGTACAGTCTAGTTTACAGGCGCTAGGCAATATTATTGTATGTTGGTTCATTTGAGTGCTAGGAAAACTTCTCATTTTGACATTTTTATTATTATCGATAGGTTTAGCACACTTGCTATTAACGGCCTAATTTAATTTGTAAGATCATAAATCATACATATATATATATATAAAAACATATATATGTAGAACTGATATGTTAAAATACTTCAACATTATCAAAGTAGGCCTTTACAAATAAGAATCACCCTTAGCGTGGAGAGAGGATGAGAAAACCAATAACCAATAAATCACTTGTCAAAAACCACCCTCAGTTCACTGAGCCAAGATTCGGAGCCTCCTCGTCAACAACTATCGAGAGCTATCTGCTAATTGCGCGCTCGCCAGTCTGGCCACCCAGTCGCTTACACGCTCGCACGCTTGTCAGTCTGGCCGAACCCTTAAGCCTCGTACACACCGGCGAACGGAATGACGAACCGAACACCGAACCACGCAAATTGCTGCAATATTCCAGCGAACCTGCAACAAAGCCGCGCTCATTTCCCCGAGCCACCCAATGTTGGTGTTTCGACGAACCATCAAAGAGAAGTGCGCGAACGTGTTTCAACCGTGTGGACGGATAAACGAGCATAGATTTTACTTCAACCTAGAGATGAGAGAAAAACGTTCTCTTTGATGTACGGTTCGTTGGGTATTGTTTCTAAAATTTAAAAAGGTAAATTTGAAACATAAATATCTTCAGGCAGGGGTGGTGGAACCGTAGGGTGGATGGGTGGGGGGGGGGAGGAGGTCCATTATTCTAAAAAAGTGATTATTTATTTTATAAAATCTATTAAAAAATAATTACAATTAAAAAATATTTATCAAATCTGAGTAGTTGATAGACCATAATATTAATAAAAGAATAAATATCTGCACAGATTTTTATTTTTATTTTGCTTCTTCAAGGCGAGATGGATGTAAATATACGTGGATGCCGATTCTTGTTGATACGTATTATTCTCCTTGGGTTTGGACGATACTAACGGAAAAACAGCGAACCGAACACCCCTACTACCTGTCAGTGCTCACCGCGAAGTTCGGCCTACGGTTCGCTGTACGGTTCGCCATTTCCGCTCTCTGGTGTGTACGCGGCTTTAGAAGAAGGTTACATATCCGTCACTGCCAGTAGAAGACCAGAAATATATACCGACAAACGCTGGTGCAATACGCTAAAAAATACCATGTACGAACAAGTGGCACTGGTAGTTTTTATAGCGTCGCGGACTGTTTGATAGGTCATGCCAGTATCACGATCCACTTAACGTTCACATAACAAAGAGTGACATAACGTAAGGGTTTTCTTAAGGTTTTTAAAGAGAAGCCATTATGATGCAGTAAACTTAAGGTGCGGCCGAAGGGAGCGCAAGTATTTTTACAGTTTTATAGAATTTAAATTTTTTAACCAAGATAAATCCAATATTTCTCCAGTAATAGCATAGAATTTATTTTTATGCATATGCTATTATCATCATATCTTGAATATCTGTCAAGGGTGTACTGGAATTTTGTCAACACTTTTTTTTTTTAAGTTTTAACAAAATTCCAGCACACCCTTGACATATATTCAAGATTTGTTGATATTAGCATGTGCAGAAAACTAAACTCTATGTTGCTACTGGAGAAATATTTGATTTATTTTGGCCAAAAAAATGTAATGATATAAAAACTGTAAAATTACTCGCCCTTCCTTCTGCCGCAACTTAACCTTAATTTAACTTAAAGAGTTGTCCAAAGGGAGGATTTTTCACTTTACGTGAACGTTAAGTGAAGGGGTACCACGTGTTTTAGTCAGCCAATCATGTTGCAAACAACGTCAACGCGGTTATTTAGTACTTCATTTGTTTGTTTATGGTGTGCAGACGACTTCTTCGGTATGGATTGTCAACGATTCGCGAATTATAAAAAGTCGTAGCCTCTTATTACAGTTTATTTTATAGCTCCAGTAAAGTTTCAGTTGCCAGTACCTTTAACTTGAGCAGCCCTAAATGTTTGGGCTTCATTTTAGAGAACAATTTTTCTTCAAACAGTCCAAGTTCATTGTCTGTGTTTTACGCGAGCTGTAACGTTAAATTACGTGAATCCTGACTACACACTTGTTTCTTTACGTTAAGTGAATTTTAAGTTGATCTTGACCGTGGCATAAGGGGTTCAAAGGTCACTCGTGAGTTGAGTTTATAAAATGTAGTGGGCCATCTTCTTTCCATGTTTGTATATTAACTTTTTATTTTTCAAATCCTACTTTTGATTCTATCTATCTAGTTTTGATGATTTTCATTTGGCGTGAAACTGCGTCTTACCAACCCTTCGGAATATCCTCATATTTACATTAATAATGTAGGGATTAGAAAGGTATTTTTAAATGTTCTCACATTTTCACGAAGAGAGAGTGTAAAACCATTTGAAAAAAAAATCCCTCTTTTCTCTCAATACACCTACCGAGTATTCGAACACCCGACCTACCCAACAACAGATAATCAAGCCAGGAAATGTTGACGTCTCAGACCGCGTGTCCATTTACGTGGGTTCGTTAGTGTAAGTTATAAGAAAATAAAAGTTTATTCGTAGCTAACGGTATCATGAGTTATCCGCTTCGGTGGTCGCATGGTTTAAGGCGTCACTCTCATGTTAGACTGGTTTGCTGATGACGGGGATATCGGGGTTCAAATTTCTGTAGGGTCAACTGAGGGAGGTTTTTCCCCAAATAGTTTCCCCACTCTCCTTCCACGCAAATATGGGTAGATTACCTCTAAAATACTTCCTTCCTCATCCTTGTCCCATTAGAGTAATATTTCTCATATGTGCTTATTGCCCGAGCAGGTAGTAAAACGCTGGAATAAAAGAAATTGAAGAAAATCTACTTTCTCCCTCCTCTACTTTCTCCCTCCTCTACTTTCTCCCTCCTCTACTTTCTCCCTCCTCTACTTTCTCCCTCCTCTACTTTCTCCCTCCTCTACTTTCTCCCTCCTCTACTTTCTCCCTCCTCTACTTTCTCCCTCCTCTACTTTCTCCCTCCTCTACTTTCTCCCTCCTCTACTTCCTCCCTCCTCTACTTCCTCCCTCCTCTACTTTCTCCCTCCTCTACTCCCTCCCTCCTCTACTCCCTCCCTCCTCTACTTTCTCCCTCCTCTACTCCCTCCCTCCTCTACTCCCTCCCTCCTCTACTTCCTCCCTCCTCTACTTTCTCCCTCCATTACTTTCTCCCTCCTCTACTTTCTCCCTCCTCTACTCCCTCCCTCCTCTACTTCCTCCCGCCTCTACTTCCTCCCTCCTCTACTGCCTCCCTCCTCTACTTCCTCCCTCCTCTACTACCGCCCACCTCCCACTCGAATGTAATAACTCAAGTAAGCCTAACTGAAATGGACCTAATACAGAGCTAATTGTGACTATGTCATCATCACCTCCCACTCTTCCCCCCCCATCCTTTTACCCCTCACACCTCTCGTCCACTTCCCCTCCCCAACCGGATACAACACTCATCTTGTCGGGCACGGGGTTCACATCCCTTCGCTGATCCCTTGCTTGGTACTATATCTTCTTAAAGTGTTGGCAGCATTTACTGGTTAATTGCGAGGCAGAGTAGGAGATTGCGTGGGGGGAAGAGGGGAAGGTAGGGGTGGGTTAGGGAGAGAGCTGCTTCTAAAGCGACGAGATTACGTCTACACTCCTTACTGGCAATTAAATGCTTCGGAGAAACAATAAGAGAAGGGCTTAAGGATCTCAAAAAAAAAGAAAAGAAAAAAGGGTGATATTCCCCTCCAAGTCTCCTTACCCCCTCTTTTACCCCTAGTAGTTGATGCTATTGTGTTGGAGCTTAGATTAAAAGTGGGGGGGGGGAGATTTGACTGAGTACTCTCGGGTGGGTGGCGATGAACAACATATTTAATTGGCGACGGTAAAATGGGGCATGCTTATAATAAAAACTTAGTTCATAATGTACACTCGTTTCCATATGAATCTTGTTTATAGCCCTTTCAACATGTTTTATTTTTGTCTGCGGCAATTAATTTTTTTGGTATATTTATTATAAGTAATTATTTATGTCAATTTTGTTTTTAATCACGTGTCTTACTCTCAATTTGGGCTACACGCATACATACTAATTATGCTAATGTGTTAGGGATGAGGAAGGTTGAATTAGAGGAAGTGTACCAGTATTTGAGTGGAGGTTGAGGTAAACCCCACCATAATTCAAACCCTGACCTCCTTATCATGGTAGTTCAGTCTATTGTGAAATTGACACTTTCGAACACCGAAAGAGGAGTAAATTTTCTTAAAATTCGCCTTTTTCGTCCGGTTTTAATATATTACATAATTTTATTTAACATTAATAATATTTAAGCTTTCTAAAGGTTTTTTTTATCACTTTGACAGATTATCATTATAATTGTACATTCAATATTTATAGTAAAAATATTTATACGTTTTAAGGTTTTACAAAGTTCAATCCTCCGATTCAAAATGAAGTCAAAAGGAAATAAGAACTATTTTAGACACCGGATCTAATATAGTATAAAAACTATTTTAATATGTTGATAAAATTATTATATTTTATGTATTTATATAACTTTAGACACTAAATATTGTCTAAAAGTATTTTATTGAAAATTGTAAAGATTTAATACAAAAAATTGATAAATTACCTTTCTATTACATAAGTTATTAAATTATTGAAAGTATTTACCATGTGCATGACATAATAACAGAAAAAAAACACACGCAAATGTGTAGATATATTGGCTCTCTATATTTTCACTCTCGAAGCTTCTCCATCATCAAAGCCAATTTTTTTTTACGAAGTGATGTCAAAGTTGACAAATATTTGAAACGATGTCCAAGTCTTATATTCTATTCGCACCTATACTTTATTTGAAATAATTTTAATTAACAGAAACAAATTAAGTACTATAGTGAACAGTATGAGAAAAAACCCAGCACTGTTCCCACGTTTTGTTGCCGTCAATCTTTTGAGAATTTAATTGAATAGGCCACACATCTTTCAACAGAGTTGTTTCAGTTGATTTATATTGTGTTTCCTCTATGTCTTGTTCTAAATCAAATATATTTTATCCCGGGATCATGTCGTTGTTTCAAAATGTCGCTATCATTATTTCGCATGATGGATTAACACAGATCCGATGAAAAGGTGTTTTTTTAAAAAAAAACTGAATGATAGCCATGCCAATATAATTTCATTTCTATCAATAAATTACTAGACCATAACTACGTTCGTGTTCAGTTTAAAAAAAATCACTATAATATAATAAATCAAATTAGATTTATCTAACAGTATTCAACAATGAAAACTATCGTCTACTATAACAATAATGTGGGGATTGAGAGGAACTATAAGCTTTTCTTCCTTCCTGTTTTGATAAATCCTTACGCATTGTAAACATATATACAGCCACCAGCTTTATTTGGACTGACTTCTGTCGATAAGGGTTTTTAGGGCCAACCTGTCAAGCTGGCATGCCTGGCTGATGAATGGCACGACAGACATTACTGGCGCGTTCTGTTGAGTGAGTGGCGAATCAAAACAAAACAGTTCTG
Organism: Timema genevievae; assembly: GCA_902155825.1. Classification (NCBI taxonomy): domain Eukaryota; kingdom Metazoa; phylum Arthropoda; class Insecta; order Phasmatodea; family Timematidae; genus Timema; species Timema genevievae. The sequence goes on along the minus strand of CABFWO010000447.1, from coordinate 263,223 downwards.
CTAGAGGTGAGAGTTTTGATGATTATATTCATCGCATCGGAAAATCCTCTATCGTGTAATCTTAATTAGGTTTGACTTTAGTGACGCCGGGTATTAAATATCAATGCAATCGAGTGTTTTTGGCGGCGTGAGGGAAACTGCAATGTTACAATGTCGTATCTGCGTAGAGTGTGTTCGTGTTTACATGTTGTTTTCAAAATGGATGAAAGCGTGGAGTGCTCATCTACGTAATTAGTCGGGATCCCGCCACAAACACGCGTGGATTATGAGCTCGTTTATATTTGAGCTAACCGTGAATTGTTAATTTTCCCCATGAATATTGAACAACTAAGAATTTATGTATACGACGCATGAAATAGGAAACGGATAGAGCTACCGGGACGATTTTCGAGATGATAAAATGACTTCGAATTTCAAAACATACCTACTTTGCATTTCATTCACACGAGTCTTTGTTGAATACGTATATAACTGTTTTATACTCAAGTCAATAGGCATAATTTAGTGTAAATATATCCGAATCGGAGTGGAAGAATAGTGGTAGGGTCTGAACAATTTTGTGAGGAAAAAAAAAGAACCCTTAATTCACACAACTGGGATTCGAATTCCGTTCTTCCCGTCATCGTCAGTACAGTCTATTGCGAAAGCGACGCCTTTGACCAGCGTGGTCAAACTTTCTTCATCCCAAAGGACAAATTTTACTCTCAGTTGGCACCGCGGGCTGAAGCTACATGTAGTAGCAGTAGTACCATCAACTTTATATAGGCCCTACAAGCAACACTCAATAAACCAATATTTTCAATATTAAAATAAATTGTATTTTTTGGTTGGTAGAATTTTTCAAATTCTACTGCTAATATACAGTTTATTAATCTACCAAAAATGTAAAATGAAATAAGCACCTATACACACTTTTACAACTTAGCATTATAAATATATAATATACCGATATATATAAATATTTTTAACTATCAAAAAAAGTATAATAAAATGGAACCAAGACCTTTTTAAATAAAGATTTATATTTTAATAATTAGTTATTTCACATCTACCACTGAGGGTTTCCCTTTAATTTCCTCCGGAATAATTGTGAGGGCTACATTTTTTAGTGAGTGTGGGCAGCCTATATATATATATTTAACGCAATTATTTTAGTGGCCTACGGGAGTAAAATCAACCCATCTTCGTTGAAACATTTTTAGAAAGTTTTTTTATTTACTACACGGGATTGTGAAATAAACAAAAAAAAAAATAGAAAAAAGAACCGGAAGTTTCACCGACGTGTGACGTCACAGCAGCAACGCTGGGAATCCCATCCATTAATTAGTTGTTTAGTTACTGTTGTGTGTTAAACAACATTTTGCTTCTTTACTCTTGAGTTTTGGAGGGGAAAAGGGAGGAAGAAGGGTGGGGGCAGAGGGTGGACTGCCCAAGACACCGCACCACGCCAAGAAAATTACTTCACCCTTCTTCTTGTTGCGCCTGAGCTTAAACAACTTTACTTTGATTAATGGCGCCACACTCACACACCTTTTTTTTTTCCTCCCTTCCCTTTCTTTCTTTTACTTTCTTCTTGTCTGGAAAACTGTGGAACAATTTCCCC
>CABFWO010000447.1:225234-246659 GCA_902155825.1 Timema genevievae | reverse complement strand
GGGGGGGGAGGAGGGAGGGTAGATGGTGCTTTATTTGTAATACGAAAACAGCGGGAGGTAGGGGGGGAGAGGGTAAGGACATATATGTGTGTGTAAGTTTTAGATGCGGTTAACAGCGTTCTTTACACGTTCTTTCCTATTTTCTCAGAGAAGACGTTTCTATTTTCACATTTCACGACATGTCCTTTGAAAGTGTCAACCTTTTTTACTTTGGGAGATGGCCGTGAGATAAAGAGGAATTGTAATATGAATCTCACGCTGTCATTTGTATGTGTGTGTGTGTCTTTGTTGTAAATCTGTTTTCAAGTTAAAAAACAAACAAGGAAAAACATCTATTAGGGTTCAGATAATTGTTTCTACCTTGGTTGGGGTTGAACGGAGTGCGAGGTAAGGTGTCCGCCTCAGTTGGCAAGAAATTTCTACGTATACCCAATGTCATCGCTGAGGGAAATGGAGGTATTATGTAGAAAAGCTTTATCTTTATCTTCGCTCTCTCTAGGTTAACTCTTGGTTATGATTGAGGCCAACAAGAAGAGGTTACTGCTGAACAGAAAGTTGAATTTGAAACTGACTAAGAAAATGATGAAATGCTGCATTTGGAGCAGAAACTTGGAGTCTTAGGAAGATGGAAAATAAATACTTGGAGAGCTTTGAAATGTGGTGTTGGAGAAGACTTGAGATGATCAGGTGGACAGACAGGGTGACAAATGAACAAGTCCTAAGAAGAGTTGGTGAGAAGAGACCCATTTTGGATGGGATTTTTCGGTTCAAAGCAAGTTGGATAGGGCACATCCTTAGGAAGAACTGTCTTCTGCACGACGTCATAAAAGGAAAGATTAAGGGATGGAGGAGCTTAGGAAGAAGGAGGATTCAAATATTAGATGACTTAAAGAAAAGTAGAAAATTCTGGGAGTTCAAGGAGGAGGCATAGGACAGGACACATTGGTGGTCTAAGCTCACTGACAAAAGGAATGGACCTGTCGTAGGACAGAACAGCTTCATATCCTATGTTAATAAAATTAAGAGTATGTCTGTCACGAGCATCCTGCAATATTAACCTCACGTAGAGGGCTGAAATTTTAAAATTAGTATCACTATGTATGAACGTGTGAACCTCAAAGTCAGAAATTTACAATTTTTATTAGATTTCATTAAATAAATTAAAATCTAAGTTGGAAGCCAATCAACAAAATGAGGAGTCTCTTTGTTTACTATGAGCATTGCGTGATATCAACCACAAGCAGGGGTCCTACAATTTTAAAAATCAGTAGCCACTGTTGCATACAAGTATGCACCTCAAGGTAAAATTTTTAAAATTTTCACTAGATTTTTCAAAATTAATTAAATAATCCTAGGTAACTTTAATAGTAATAAAAAATTGTGGTAAAATAATTCATTTGAATAGTTTAAAATTTTTTTTATCAAATTATAGCCGCTGTATTATTTTGCATGCAGCTATATCTTGTATTACCAAATCTTATCATGAATTTAAAATGACTTTCTCATTTGTATTTTCAAGCTGAGAGATGAATGGATAAATAAGACGAGTCATATTATTATTGTTTATATAGAAGCAAACAAGAACGATGTAGCAAAGATAAACCCAAAGTAGAGAAAGAAAAAAATAAAGTAAGTCAAAAGTCAAACAAGTGGCTATTTATATAACAAGAAGAAGAGAACCTATAAAAGCGAAACGCTACACTTAGAAGTCACTGGTGACAGGCTTTGAAAGGAAGGTATGGCTTACCTGCATGGTTTCAAAGTCTTGATAGTTATTTGCTCACTGAATAGTACAGGCTGCATTAAAATTGTTGTATTTATGTCTTCTTTGAAAGAAAGGACAAATTTGAAACATCAGAATATCTTTCTATTTGATAATACTTCTCTAAAACATTATTTATAATCATAGTAAAAGTATAACTATATAGTTACTTATCTTATAGCAGCAGGGATTCAAAATATCACTGCCCTATTTACAAAATTATCCCACCTATCTCTATCTTGTTCTATTTCTATCCAGTCCACCTCATTACACCATATCTCTATCTTGTTCTATTTCCATCCAGTCCACCTCATTACACCCTATCTCTATCTTGAGCTAGTTCTATCTAGTCCATCTCATTTCACCCTATCCGTATCTTGAGCTAGTTCTATCCAGTCCAGCTCATTACACGCTATCTCTATCTTGTGCGAGCTATATCCACTCCACTTCATTACATCCTATTTATTTAAGGTCCAGTGTAATTTTATCCTTCCATCTGCGTTTAGGTATTCCCAATGGTCTTTTTCCATTAGATTTTTACCAGTCAATTATCTAAACATAGCTTTAGTTTCTTCCATTCGCGCTGCATGTCCCGCCTACTGCAACCTTCAATATTTAATTACCCTAACAATGTATGGTATAAGTGCAGGGTATGTAACTCATCATTATGATTGTATCCTCCTACATTCTCCACTCTCTTCATCCCTTTTTAGACAAAATTTTTTCCTAAGCACTATTTTGTTTTCGAACAACATATATTAATTTTATTCTCGTCATTCTTAAATTTAAAAAATTATATTAAGATAGTTGTTAAATTGGTAAAAGGACTCATGGACTTTGGCCATAATTTAAAACGAGAATATTAACCAGTTTCGAGAGTGTGTACTTCTTCCTAAGTGATATGACTATTTCTCTTTACGCTACTTCGGATCTATTTGCTCTAAAAATCAATTTTCCTCATACCTACTATCCCAGTAATGTAAATATGCAGAGATCTCGGAAGGGTGGTAAGACGTGAAGCAGAAATATGACTGTCAACTAGACTACCAACTCTAGTTTCTGTAATTTGAATTTCAGATTTGTAACGAGACGTAATATTTAGTGTGATAAACAAATTATAATCAATATGATTTTAATAAATTTTAATAACAAGCCCACTCTCACCATTATAATTTCCATTTTTAAATTGAGATAAGACACTAATAAATCTACTAACTGATATGTCCATATTTTAAACTAACATTTTTCTTTTACAACCAAGTATGTGGCTTCCGTAGGTTGTAACAAAAATCGAGGCTATTTTTGAGAGTAATTAGCGTAATAAACTAAAATCTGACATGTCAGAGAATGTTTTAGCATAATATTTATTCTAAATCTTTTCTAAGTGAACGTAAAGGTAATTCATTTTCTCAATTTCTTTCTCACCTTCGGCCCAATGTAGTCATTTTTCAAACGCCCCAGGGGAGCGGGTGGAGGGGAAGGCGGAAAATATGCGCAACGATATATATTTCAGAAAAGAAAACCAAAAACCTGTACATTAATAATTTAACTGAGCGGAGCGAGCGTAAGACTATTGGACAATTTCCAGGCTATTAAATCATTAAAAAAAAACCATGTGTTTATACACCGAGCTAATAACTTTCCAGAGGAATATTTCAATAAAATGTTGTATTACCTAATTATGACGCTAATATAATTTTAAAATGAATTATAAATAATCTCTTTGTTTAACTGTACTATAATTTGTTTTACGAAAGATAAGATTTTATTGGGGCTCTTAATTGTGACCTGGTAATAATAAATATTACATGTGTTGATGAACCTTGTTCGAAGCCTTCTAAAGGGTGACTGCATTTTTATTATTTTTATTATTTGGTTTAACATCATGGCTACCTGCTTCTGTGGCTAGTTGGTCTAACACGCTGGAGATCCAAGCTCGAATCTCAGTCGGGTGTACTGAGGGTGGTTTTTACTAAATGGTTTTCCCCTCTCTCTTCATGGAAAGGCGCCGTGCCTTACTACCCGTTCGGGTTGTACTAATCACACAAATAGTTTTAGGGTTTATGAGGGTTATATTTAAAGGAAGTGTACCCACATTTGCGTGGAGGGAAAGTGAAAAATTAGGAAAAAACCACCCTCAGTACACTCGACCGATATTCAAACTTCAATATCCCCGTCATCGGAAATCTAGTCTACTGCGAGAGTAGAGCATTAGACCATGCGGCCAAGGGTCTGAGTTCTACTAACTACTAGTTGAAATACCCAGTGTGTCCGGGAGGAATATTCTTTAGTTTAATGATTGTATGTGGAAGCTAGATTTTAAGTTAGTACCTTTAAGCCCGGATTTGCCCGAGGCCCGATCCGGTTTTCAATTAATTAAATAAATCTAATCAAAATTTTAAAATTCCAGCTTAGAGATGCGCATGTACTGTATATGCACAGGGACTAATCACTTTTAAAATTTCAGACCTCTGCTGGCGTAGATACTAACTTTGATCAAAATAGTTATAGCTGATTTTGAGAACATATATTTGTTATATTTTCACCGGCGCATAACAGTTGGGTCAAGGAACCCCTTGTCCCTAAAACCCACAGATTAGTCGGTCCATGTTCATTGACCAGGAGGACTATAACAGATAGTATACCGGCGGGTAGACATTAATTCGGTTTCACCCATCTTTTTGCCTTTTATTAAGTTAGGCTTGCTTAGGTTGGGTTAGGTTATATTGGCTTAACATTCTATTGTGTCTTATTGGCTTAGCATTCTATTGTGTCTTACGATCCATCACTTGCTGTTTTTCTCTCGGCTTGAGAACATATTTACAGCCATCCTAACACAAACGCCGGGGCCGAGCTAGTGCTTACAATTCCGAAGAAGGAACTCGTGGCCCATCTGTAATACGCCCCTTTTTCTCCTTAAGGTTTTAAGGTAAGATATCTAATTCCAAAAATACCTTTGGGAAATCTGATGAAAACTCCTAGATAGTAAGTTTTAGCCCGATATATAAAATGGTTTTGTCCGTAGGCCAAGATAATTACAGACGGTTTTGCGAAAAAAAACAACACTTTTTCTGGTTCAGGGAGTCATGAAACGTCGACATCCAATAAAATCTCAAATTAGATTTTTTTTGTCAATCACAATACTTTCTTTCTCCAAGTGACCGTGATAAATTAAAAAGTGCAAACATTCTTTATTCTATTTTTTAAATTGAAAAACGACTCCTGGACATGGGAATCGAACCCATGAACTTTGTAATAGTACGCAAATGCTCTTACCACTAATCTATCCAGGAATCGTCCCATTCCCAGGGTAATTCTTGACTCATTTTTAAGGCAGAATCCATTATGGACGTGTGGGAATCGTAGAGCATTGGCGTATTAAGCCAAAGGTACCGGGTTCGTTCCCGTCGATTTTTCATTTTAAATAATGTGATATTTAGATGCGGCTGTAGTCGTAATTATCAAATATAATAATTTAATAATTTGTCATTCTCTATTCTATATCGATTCTTTCTCATCATGTTTATCAAACATGTCCACTAATCTCAGTTGAAATAAGAATAAATATTTGGGTTGAAGAGAACATAATAGGAAGTACTAACATAGGGGAATATTAAAACTAATATATTCTACAAGGGACATTGGATATATCCCTTCAGTTTGAAATCTGAGTTTTGGGTGAATAATGGAAACAGGAAAAGAGGAGGTCATGGAGGCTACCTTTTATGTCAGAGAGACATTACTCCAGCTCACAATAATAAAGACATCCCACTTTTCAATTTTAGAGCCAAGTCCTTCAAACGTTCCTCTTATGAAAGTTGAAAAGGTCGCATTAATCTTGTGTGGGGGACCAGCCCAGCCCCTCCCCCTCTCACCCCCCTTCGACCCCCTACCACCGTAAACCACGGCAGGGAACACAGCGATTCATGAGGACGGAATAAATCGATAGGTACACTCACGTGTTTATAAGGTAGGATCACAAGGAAATTGAGCTCCTAGATCCCATAAAGATATACAGGATACTAAGGGATCCATTAGGGGGATGTTTGGCAATTTTTTTTACCGTAAATGATTACTCGGCAGGTTTCATGTCATACTTTCCCATTTCCCGACAAAGCACCTACACTCTCTGACGTCAGTGTTTCCTGTCATGCTTTCCCATTTCCCGACAAAGCACCTACACTCTCTGACGTCAGTGTTTTCTGTCGTGCTATCCTGTTTCCCGACAAAGGACCTAAACTCTCTGACGTCAGTGTTTCCTGTCGTGCTATCCTGTTTCCCGATAAAGCACATACACTCTATGCCATCAGTGTTTCCCGTCATGCTATCCTGTTTCCCGACAAATGACCTACACTCTCTGAAGTCAGTGTTTCCCGTAGTGCTATCCTGTTTCCCGACAAAGCACCTTCACTCTCTGAAGTTAGTGTTTCCCGTCGTGCTATCCTGTTTCCTGAAAAAGCACCTACACTCTCTGACGTCAGTGTTTCCTGTCATGCTATCCTGTTTCCCGACAAACCACCTACACTCTCTGACGTCAGTGTTTCCCGTTATACTATCCTGTTTCCCGACAAACCACCTACACTCTCTGACGTCAGTGTTTCCCATCATACTATCCTGTTTCCCGACAAAGCACCTACACTCTCTGACGTCAGTGTTTCCCGTCATACTATCCTGTTTCCCGACAAACCACCTACACTCTCTGACGTCAGTGTTTCCCGTCGTGCTATCCTGTTTCCTGAAAAAGCACCTACACTCTCTGACGTCAGTGTTTCCCGTCATGCTATCCTGTTTTCCGACAAAGCACCTACACTCTCTGACGTCAGTGTTTCCTGTCGTGCTATCCTGTTTCCCGACAAAGCACCTACGCTATATGATGTCAGTGTTTCCCGACCAAGAACCTACACTCCCGAGAAATACGTCAGTGTTTTCTCGTTCGTGATAACCGAACAGGGGATCACGAATAGAATTAGCCCCAACATTTTCACAAGACTAATCTGCTTCGTGCAGGCATGTTCAGTCCTGTTTGGAATCCCGTACGGGATTGTGGAAACACCGGACTAGACTTCACTCACGCACGGGGGAAAAACTGTCCCGGACCAGAATCCACACACACTCTCGGGATTGTCAACTATTAGGTTAATCACGACGATCAAAATTGAATAAATTCAAGAGAGGTTTGATTCTGTTCGGGATTGCCCATTCGGGATGATTTTTGTCATGATTGTCCCATACACCTTTAGGATTTTGTGTACAGTTTAATCAAGTGCGTTTAAAACTGCCAGCAATCTCGAAAGTATATGAGCCCCTTTACAAGTGGAAATCGCTTCAGCGATGGATAGCAGTGAGAAACACAATGGAAAAAAGCTCATTAATATGTGTAAGTGGGTCTTACATACTACGGTACACCCTGTATATATATATGTATATGTGTGTGTGTGCACCAAAATGTGAAAAATAAACTTTTTGAAAAACTATCTTAGTAAGAAAGGGAACATAAGATTGTGATCTTCTAAAAACAAGAATTTTGGAGCTTAGGGTGGTTATAAAGAATCTAATTCCCCCTCCCCAGCCTTTCCGCAATCTTTCCAACGTAAACATACTTAGCCCCCATTATTCCCTTGAAAAAAAAAAGAAGAATAGCGAATTGTGTAAACACATATAGGGTGTGTCTACCAGAGGTTGCTATTCCCCATCGTGGTAAATTAGCGGCTTGAGAGCTGGACGTTGTATTTGTTCTAGAGTTAAAAGAGGAAAAGACGTTAAGATAATGTGTTTTCATTAAAGGCTTGTACTCTTGATTATAAAAATATGAATAAGCCCTACAAACTATTTGTTTTATTTATAAGCTTTAAATTATGTTTTTAAAGCCTTAACTCAAGAGTTTAAAGATGATAAATGGTAGAGAAAGGAATTACACCAAATATTTTGTTCGGAGAGGGTTTCGTAAGAAAACAATACAAACGACCCTTAAAGTAACCGGTCCGAAATTGAAAACCAATTTTGTAAGGGCTATTATTTTAATATTGGGTTTTTAAAGGGCAATATCTGAGCTCGGATGATTATGTCAGCACAAGAATCACAAACTTAATTCATTCTAGAACATAAAAACCAGCACCCATACCTCAAACTCTCACTGTCAATGGGGAAGCCCCATTTTCACCACATGATATTATACAGTAATACAGGGTGTTTCTAAACTCTCTGTTCGAATTTGAACATCATCTGCGTGAAGAAATAAACATAAATGCCAATTAAAGATATCCGGTAACGTTATCTTGCAATACTAAAGGAAAGTTAATGTTAGACGCAACGACGCCGAAACTACGCAACTGTAAGTACTCACGTGTACAACAAGTTGCATATTATTATGTGGGCAGGAGTGACCTATGGCAAACAACGTGTCCTAAGGGTGAGCCCGTGTCAAATTAAATCGACAAATGATGTTCTTACCAAGTCGAGAAGGGAATTTTAACACCTGATGGGTTGTGCCCGCCTAGGGATCTGCAACTTGCTGTACATGTACGTACTTACTGCTGCGTACTCAAGGCGTTGTTGCATCTAGCTTCAACTTACATTTAGTAATACAACATTACTTTTCCGGACATTTATTTAGTAGGTTTTACTGTTTATTTATGCCCACATGTACTGTGGTTTAAGTTTGGACAGAGCGCTTAGAAACAACCTGTATAAATGTATATACCCACATATGGACAGCCATATATATAAGTGTTCAGAAACTCAACGCCCAAACTGCACATATAGTTTGTTTGAACCAAAAGTAGTAAAAAATCCCTGTACACTTACAAACTATACTAATACCATCAAATTGTGTTCAAAGTTTCAGCGTACAGCACCGGGAGAGCAAAGCTTTGCAAGCATGCGTGTACAACAGGTTGCATAGGAGTTAGGCGCGCAGCACTACACATGTAATAATGGCAAGCACTTTCTGTGATTTAGGTCCGTTAAGGATGACCCTAAGAACGTATTCGTATTTCTAGATGGACTGGTGTGTTGTTTACTATTAATTGTGGTATGTTCTGCTGCCGTGCTCAAAGATGTCGAGTGCCTCGCGCCTAGCTCCTATGCAACCTGTTATACACGCATGCTTGCAAAGCTTTGCTTTCCAGGCGCTGTATGCTGAAACTTTGAAAACAATTTAATAGTATTCCAGATGTAAGTGTGCAGGGATTTTGTACTACTTTTGGTTCAAACAAACTAGATGTGCAGTTTGGGCTTTGAGTTTACAAACATCTTGTATTCATCCATACATGTATACATATACACACATACATTCACAGATATAAAAAGTATCGTAATAAAATGTATACACACTTTGAATGTTATTATCAAATATAAAAGTGGGAATAAAATCAAAATGATGGAAAGAATTCTGGATGGTATTGCCTTACCTGTGCCTTCAACAGTAGTTTAGTAGGTTTGATCAGATTGGTTTGGATTCGAAAATTTGGCATGGTAAAATATTCAACACAAATTCAACTTAAAACACTATAATAGTAAGCCTAGATAAATGATTTTATTCTAACTTATTTTAAAAATAAAACATTCAATCTAATTTTTTTTAAATATCAGATTTGATTCGAAAATAAAATAACAGGCCTATAAGATTCAATTTGGATCCTACTCGAATTGTTTGTTTAGGCATGAGATTAGATTCGGATCAAATTCTTCTTTTAAAAATGAAAATCGCTTTGGATTAGATTTGAGCCAGTTAACCAAGATTAGAATTCGATTCGAAAGTGTAACTATTGGATTCACACATGCATACCTGTCATGCATATCATTTTAGCAGCACATTTTACTACCCGTTCTGTTTTACGCCTTTGTACTAATTACATTAATGTGTTAGGAGTTAGTAAGGTTGAATTTGTAGGAAGTGTACCCACATGTGCGTGAAGGTTGAGTGGAAAATCACTTAGGAAAACCACCCTCAATACACCCAACAAGGATCGAACACCTATCTCCCCATCTTCAGTAATCTAGTATATTGCGAGAGTAGCACCTTATACCATGCGGCCACCAAAGTGAGTTACTATACTTATGGTTTATCTCCATGAACCACTCGGTCACCGAGATTTAAGATACCCTTTACTTTTTCCAGTGACATGGACATGTTTTAATTAATTCATGTTCGGGCCTTGCTTATTATAGAGTTTCATATTCATAACCTGACTACCCCACACCCCTAATCTACCCCCTACATACGTGTTCTGACATAAAATTTATAAAACAATGGCGATAATCCAGACGTCAGATAATGAACCAGACAATAAAGATATGCGTTAAGTCTATCAAACCCTTAAGACAATAAAGTTCCGGAGATGAGCTTATAGCTGACGTGGAGTTGAGAGAATATTAAAAATTATTTAATATATTTGGTATTCATCTTGAATATCCTGTAAACCTTTACCTATGGACGTGCAGACAAAAGTGTCGGTCTTGTACTGCCTGGTTTCCCCGTAGGCGGGTAGGTTGGTGTTCGAATTTCAGCAGAGTATAACGATTTTTTTTATTATTAATTGGCAGGACTGTTTAAGTCCATTTTTTTAGGTTCACAGTGAAGTAGAATCGAATACTGACAATTTTTAATAAGTATTTTAGAAGCCGAATCAAAGTTTGATTTAAAAAAATAAATGGTTTTATTACCAGTTTCAATGGTCTAATGATCTAAGGCGTAACTATCACGAAAGACTGAACTGCTGATGACGGAGATATCGGGGTACGAATCCCAGTCGGGTTGTAATCAGGGTGATTTCTCATAAATGGTTTTCCCCACTCTAACTTCACTCAAATGTGGGTACATTTCCTCTAAATTCAACCTTACTCATCCTTATTAATGTATTTAATACATATGCGTGTAACCCTAATGGATATTAAGAATGCGGTGCTAAAAAAGAACTATAAAAAATTCTAAGTTACATCTCGCCTATCCTGAAAGGAAGCAGTCTTACCTTGATGGATTATACTACGACCCCATATTATAGGCTAGGACAGAGTGATCCAACAATTTTTAACCAAAGGGCAAAATTTGATTATCAGTTTGCACCACGGGTCGAATAAATATATGTAGTAATCCCATCAACTTAATATAGACCTACAAACAACCCCTGATAAACAATTACTTTAAATACTTATATATCAATTGTAGTTTTTGTTCGGTAGAACCTTTTAAATTTTAGTGCCTAAAAAGGTTTATTAATATCCAATAAATGTATTACAAAATATGCATACTCATAAACTTCCATTGAATAACTTTTCACTATAAATGTATATGATATTTACACATGTATTTATTAATCAAATAAATGCATAATCAAATAAAATCATGACCTTTTTAAATAAATGTTTAAATTAAAATCATTAGTTGTTTCACATCTACCACTGAGGGCTTCCCTTTAATTTTCCTCCAGAATAATTGTGAGGGACTCATAATTAATGAATTCAGGCCGCATTTGGCCTGTGGGCTGCCATTTGGACTACACTGAGCCAGGCCATAGTGTAATATTCCGAGGTAAGCCTGATATCTTTCAGGTTGGATGCAGAGTACAACAACATAAAATGACAACATATTTGACACTATTATATATTTTAACAGTCGATAACTTTTTTGGTGAAGCTTCGTAACAGTCAAAGCAGAATTTTCCTTTTGAAACCAAATCAGTCTATGAAATTTAGTAATCCCCTACTTAATGTTTCTTAATCTTTCTTTTTTTCTCAAATACCTTCAATCAAACTCTACCTTCCTCTTTCCAACCCTTTTAGTTTAAATATGATATCTCAAACGTGGGTGGGATGGTGGGATTAAGGGGGGGTAAAATGTTTTGGACTCTAAAAAGGTTTTGTAAAAAAATACGATCAAATGGTTTACTAAGAGAGACACCAAAGATTTCTCGAGGCGTATTTTAAACGTTTTAGTTAGAGGATTAAAATGACTGCTGAAACATATTTAAAGTTTACTGTAGAGCATTTATGAATTAAAGTGACATTAAATATTTTCGCGAAATTGATAACTTTTAATTTTAAATGGGAAATATGGTCGTGTTGAATTTTAATGCTAATTAACGTTATAAGATTCCAATACCCCTCCCCCATTTTTCCAAAAGTGCCTTCAGCTCGGGAAATTTATTCACCTCTACCAAAGATAATTTATAAAATATGTTATTTGTTATATCTATGAAAACGGCCATATTATGATCAAGGGTAAATATTTAAGGATATAAAGAAGAAGAAAAACAATGTTTTAGCAAAATTAATAATGTAATATATGTATGTCCAGTACATACAAACTACTATCTTTTGTTTGCTTTGTATATACGCATTTGTCTGTAATTTGAAATGTTTGTTGCACCATACCAATTAAATATGAGTTAATTTGCTACCATTTATAATCAAAAATAAATATTTAATTGACCTAATTTTTATACTGAAATATAACCTTCTAAAACTAAATATAAACATTCTATTTACCACAAATAAGGATTTGTATTCTCTATTTATAAGTAAGAAACATTTATAGTGTTGACTCGTTTATCTGTATTTGACATCGAGCTGGAAGGCTGAGGTTCGAACTCCTGACTGGGTGTAGTGGTAATAAAAATTGATATATCCTCTCCTGTCTCTAGGGCAATATACATGTCTTATCTCCAAATATACTTGTCATTCTTTTTCTGTGAGATTGTGGGGGTATTTTATAAAAATATTTCTTTTTATTTTGATTCTTTAGATTAGTTAAGCTAAGTCGCCGATTTTTCAATTGTTCAGTAAGAAACCTTTAATAAAAGATTAATATTAGAACACTTGACTAAACACTGAATGTTTTTCCCACTTTTTTAGGAGGCAAAAGAAAATTTGACATTATTTTTCTATTTACTCAAAATTTCTTTATCTTAATATTGCTATAAAAAAACAGTTAATATAGCTCTAAAAACAACTTCATCCTCACTAAGTTTTTCCACACTTCCCTATCCTTATATAACTTCTTTCGCTTCAACATCAACACACCGAGTCATCCATGCGTTTTTCTTCTTAAAAATCTTGATGTTTATCTTTTTCACACATTCGTCTAGAACAGTTAGCCATGTATTACATGGCCTACCCCTTCCTTTTGATCCACACACTCTACCTTCATATATTTGCTTCGTCACTCAACCCACACTCTTCCTATCAACATGCCCATACCAACATAGGACGCCTCTTTTACATTTACCTATTGTATTCCCTTTCAAATCACATTCCTTCATCACCCATTCATTACTGACTGTCCATACAAGTTTTTCCATATGCATTTCTTGGATTTATCATTTAAATCACATTCACCTTGCTCTTGTGTTTCTTCTGCTTCACATCTATTAAACAATGTTGGCGTTAACACACTTTTATACATCGCCATCTTTGCCTCTTTCAATACTACTTCATTATTCACAACTATACTACTATAAAACCACATGGCTGACTCACTCACTCACTGACATTAATGTTTACCCATTTACAAATGAGATTAAAACTTGAAATTTGGCAAACTTATAGCTTCTAGCCTGTAACCGACGGGAAAATTCCAAAACGTTTAAAAAATAAATTTTAACCCCCTGAAAAAATTCAAAATGGCGGAGTAACTTTAAAATTGGTGCGGTATATACAATACAATACCGGTAACTTTAAGTTGCTACGTTCAAAACAACGCTGGAATTACATTAGTTTACATCCACTTGCAAAGAAAACTAACTGGGGCTTTGGGGGCTCCGCCCCCAACGAACAAAACGAGTAGTCCACATACATCCAGTTATTCTCAGAGATGCATTCACCCAACAGCTAAGTTCACCATCTAGCTATCCACTTTATTAGAACATTCTTACCAGGCACACAAAATTATTCACTTGTAAAAATATTATAAAAGTATTTATTTTAAAATATATATCAGGATTGCTATGTTATTGTGTGGTACAGTTTATGCTACCTCTGCACCCCCTACAGTCCAAATTTCATAGGTAGAATTTTTTATGAGATGTACACTTTTTTGTGGTCAAACTTAAATATATGTTAATATTTTACTGGTGTAATTTTATAGGTATTGATAATATGTAAAAAAAAAGTGACTGAAGATCACATTACTTGAAGTAAACATACGTGAAAATAGGTCTAGTAACTTTTTCTAGCTATTCTTTCTATTAAAATTTGGCTTTACGCTTGGAGTCATTAGACGCACGAGTTTCTTTTCAAAGAGTCTAGATCGCATCTAAACGGAGTGTACGCAAAAAAATAAAATAATAATACGTGAACAGATTATTTACTTACGAAGTTTTATGGTCCACCCACCATTTATTAAACTTTCTTCTGACAGTTGTAGGAGCAACTAGATATACTAAAGGGACGTGCTCTGCGACTATCATTACTTTTTGACAGATTGTATAGAATTTAATCACTGTAAGATGAATGTTAGGACTATATATATATATATTCACACACATACACTTATGTCGCTACTCCACTAAACCAAACCATGGGCCTACTAATTGGTAGGATAGCTTAGTGGGATGGGTTAGGCCGTGGCAAATAACTGTGAGGTTCGTTTTGATCTTGTTTATTGAAATAGATTAATTACTATATGATTGCCTAAATGTGATGTAGGTTTTTGAACAGGTTGAAAGAGTTATGAAAAAATGTCTTTGTTTTGTCACTTTCCCTGCTCAGCATCTCTGTACCCTGACCTATTTTTGTTGATATTTTAACTAGTGTAGAACACATGGCTGCTCGACTGTGCGCAGTCGTTATATAACTCAGACTTCAAGATGATTTAGGGGGAGCTCCATCCTCTGTACTGAACAGGTTCTCGAACTGTAGGATATTCTCCTCACAAGTTACCGTAGCTTGGTATCTGAGTATGTAAAACACATCGAAGTAAACCCCTTAACACAACTGGCATCCTTTCCATCCCCCCTTTTAAAAAAGGTCCAAAACTCACTGTTATATAACACCAAAAGAAGGATGTTTTCCTCTTAGTGTTTTCGTCAATACACTGTGTTTTGCTAGTTGGCAAAACAATCTTTGTTCTAAAAACATGACTTGATGCACGCGCGCAACTGATGATGTGAAATAATTGACAGTAACGATTGCTTATCCTTACGTCATCCTCAAATTCTTTTGATTACTAAAGTCTACAAGCCATGACACCTATTTATTTGATTATATAAAAAGAGATATCATAATATTGGTTTCCATTCTGATGGTTACATTTTAATCTCGAACTTTAGAAACCCGATTAAAGTTCCACAACATTTAAAATTTCAATATTTTTCCATGGATTCAACCTCACATAATCACATTTCATATTACAATACTTAAAAAACCAGATAAAAGTGTGAAGTTAATAAAACGTCTATATTTTACCTGCACATGATCACAAGAACACAAAGATTATGAGATGAGTACATTCACCGGGATTAAAATGAAAGAGAGAGAGAAAAATTATGTAGTGCACAGCAAAGGTTTTCTTACTCCCTTATCGATATTATACTAATAACTAGTAATATATGTGAAACGAGATAATATAAATTATTATTGAAACATATTGGGAAATAAATAACATTACAATTCACCAAAAATTAGGCCTATAAATGAAATAATATACACCTTTACATAAATATAATATTATTTGTTCTGTGCAATTTCAACTCCTCGCTTCCCAAATTTCTATTTGAAAAGATATAATGGACTATAACTTGGAAATTGTTCATTTTAGAAAGCATTATTCTATCGGTAACACCCAAGTATACTTGCGGTCAAGGGAATGTTGAAGGGTCTTTGAAGGGTCTGCCCTGGGAATATCTGAGGATTGCTGAAGTGCTCAGGTGGAGGACCTGAGATCATTAACGCACGGCTGACTCCCTACCTAATCCCTTGTTTTTATTTATGTAGCACAGAACACAGGAAAATGGTAAGAGCTACCATTGTTTCACGTAACAGAGTTACAATAGAACCAACTGGAGAGACAATTGATAAACCCAGCTACTCATTCTGTGCTAAAGCAATACTTTATTTTCAATCTCCTGTGATTCAAATTTCAGCCTAACATAACCTAACGTAACCTAACCTAGCCATAGGTACCTGTTACCATGGTGTGGGGGAGGTACTACCCAAGAGAGGGGGTTGTTTGTTTACCGACATCCAAGCTCATGTTGTGTGCACCTAGACGTCCTTTTATGACTTCCTGTGCACCTCGGCAACCCCCATTTTATCTAAAAGTTTTTTTTTATATCTAAGAGTTCAACAAATTTGCGATAGTATTTTATTTCGTATCTCAAAGCGTTTTGAAGATATACAAATTGGAAATACCCGCAAATGCAGCTAGAGTATCTTCAAAGTAATTTCCATGGTTATTTTCAGGGCCCGGTTCTTATGACAAGTCATCTTTCCTTTGCTTCCTCACATACAATGCTCATAGTTATATAAACTCTGTTGATGATCCCCTGGTTGTAGAAATGTATATTTTATAGGTAATTCTTTTGTCATTTTTTGTCATTATAGAATTTTAGATAATCTTTTCTAGGTTTTTGTCCTTTTAGAGTCATTTAGAAGAATTTTTGAGACATTTTAGGTATGTTCGAATCATTTTAAGGTAGTCATGTTGAATAAGTATAATTTTAAATAGTATCGATATTATATAAAATGCATAGATGTTTACAACACACAGTTGTCTGAATGAGAAGATAATGTAGGTAATGAACTTTGTATCTCCTTTGTTTGTTTGGTTATAAAATATACATTTCTGGTGAGACTGTAACTAGACTGGAGAGGGTTGCGTTGGTAAGGGGTAGCTATTACTTCTGAAGCAGGTATTACACATTCCTGGTGAGACTGCAACTAGACTGGAGAGGGTTGCGTTGGGAGAGGGTAGTTATTACTTCTGAAGCAGGTATTACACATTCCTGGTGAGACTGCAACTAGGCTGGAGAGGGTTGCGTTGGGAGGGGGTAGCTATTACTTCTGAAGCAGGTATTACACATTCCTGGTGAGACTGTAACTAATCTGGAGAGGGTTGCGTTGGGAGGGGGTAGCTATTACTGCTGAAGCACATATGATTAAATCAATATTATATTAAGCAGAGCAAGAGTTTAGTTGTTAAAGACTTCTTTGCATGGATAGTTTTTAGTTTACATTTGCAAGGCATGTGTTTTATTTAGTCGTGTGCATTTAAAATAATTTTTTGATGTAGCGTTTTGAAAATTTGATTCCATATTTTTAGAATTTCTAGGTCATTTTTTTATCTTTTTAGGTAATTAAAATTCGGGCCCTAGTTATGATAGTTAAAATTGTTTCAAAACTATTTTTGTACTGGTAAGAATTGAAGAGAGAGTTTTTCATCCTTTTATAAGGTTCTTTCTTTCTTTTTATTTTTTTATTGCGCCTTACTCAGGCACGCACGCACGCACGATCCTGAGAAACGTTCTTCTCTGGTCTCCTCCCCAACTCATGAAAGTTTCAGTAGTCCCAGCCGCCCACAGGATGAGTGACGGTTCTGAAACTCTTGCGAGACTACACTCCTCAATGTAATAACCACCTATCTCACCGGGAGATGAAATATTCGCCATCCTCCAGATTTTTACGATCATGCAACAGTTCCTCCGATGGAGACTTGTTGAAGACCTTTTCTTTCTGTCGCCACGTCTTACTACCCATAAGGGTTATAGGCGTATGTAATAATTACGTCAATACACTAGGTATGAGAGGTTGGATTTAGAAGAAATGTAACAACATTTGCATGTAAGGAAGATGGAAAATAACTTAGTAAAACCACCCTCAGTACACTCGACCAGGATTTTAACCCTCGTCTCCCTGTCAAAGGAAGTCTGGTCTGTTGCGAGAGACACGTCTTAGATCATGCGGCCACTGAGGCAGTTTTTTTTTTAATATGTGTGTATCCACCTCGGTGGCGTAGTTTGTTTTTTCTGTTGAGCTAGACTGCTGAGGACGGGGAGATTGAGGTTCGAATCTTACTCGGGTGAAATGGGGATGGTTTTTCCTATAATGGTTTTTCCCTCTATATCCACGCAAATTCGGGTTAACTTCCTCTATATTCAATTCTCCCAATCCCTAACCCATTAGCTTGATTAGTACTTAATCGTATAGCCCTGACAGGTAGTAACACGCGGTGTTAAGTATTATTATTAACTATGAAATATACCCAAAAACTCTTATATGTATAAAGTTATCTCAAAACATATAGGCCTCTGTGCAGCTCTTTGAAAACAAGAACTTTTTAACTAATTGCCCTTGAGAAATGTTTATTTTTCTCTGTTTTTTTTCCTACTTCTAACCTCTAACTTTATTTTTTATTCTAAGATCACCCACCCTATCATCTACCTCTTAGGAAAAAAAAAAGTGGTGAATATAAACTGAACTTTTCTTTAACAAACTAGATGAAAATAAAATATAATGGTTGTATAAAAAGAGACCAGACATCATTAGATACTTCAAATTAACCCTGCCAGTTGGAGTAGAAGTTTGGGCCCTAATACAGTGTAAATACTAGTATAAGAACTTTATTTAAGATCTGGTGAGAAATAAGTTTTTCCTTCTTATATAACTATAATTTTTTTCTTCCCAAATTAATAATTACTTGAATAAATTTACAATTCAACGACCACAACTTTTATTTGGCTAACATACTCACTGTTTTGTTTTTAAAATTAATGTTCATAAAAAAATACCGTTGGGAGCTAAGTATTTTTAGCCAAGAATTAAGAAACCTTGTATTTATTTTTAAAGTGAATAATTAATGCTATAAATTATTTATATCGTGTAGTTCTCTTCATACAATAGGGCTAACAAACAATTTCATTTCTCTTTTACAGTAAGAGTTACTACAATATTAACCATCCTCGTGGTATAGTGGTCAGAGATCATAGATGCTGACCTAGAGGTCCCGGATTCGATTACCGGCTACTCGAAAGGATAATAATTACCATCGTCACCAAGGTTTGGTTAGTTTGGCTAAAGTTAGGTTCAAGATCTTCTTTGGCTCCAACTCGTCATATTCACTACCCCCTTCCCCTCATCCCATCGGGACATGGAAAGAGCCTCCACGGAAAGGATGTACGATTAGTACATTAGTACTGGCTAACCTTTACACAAATTTATCTACAAATTGATGGAGCCCAGACACGCCGTCATTGTAATTATTAGGCAGACATATTTTTAATACGTCATCTAGTTGACCTCGATGATGGTCTTTGGGTAAAGTGCTCGCTTCAGGACTCGATGCTCGTGGGTTCAAACCCAGCTGTGGTTGAGGTATTTTTCTTGAGTGATAAAAATCCGTAGCACAACTTCCGTCGGAGGGGAAGTAAAGCCGTCGGTTTCATGTCAATTGTGGCGTTCAAAAGAACCCTGGAAATTTTGTGTTTGGCAAAATTGGTAGATCCTTTCGCTCTTGCACATAGAAATTCTAATGTGCTGATAAAATCAGTCGGTTCATAAATTGCACGTCAAATACTTCAAACTAATAAAAATTTGTCATCTACCATGAATGTAACCATATTTAACCAAACACTATGTCCCTTTGAAAAATTTTGAATCATTTTTGTAAAGACAGAGCTTAGCTGTATCCTTTAGAATTCTTAAAATTCTAAAATAGATATTTCTAAAGTATTAATCATCATAAATCAAAATTAGTCATCTTCGATACATAGGCTTTAGTTTTAAAAATAAATTAATCACATCAGTCGAATTATATTTAACGATTTTTAAAATTTCGTCTTGGATTTTTGAAAATTTGTAACTTAGATTTATGATAATAATCGAAGTCAATGCTTTTAGTTTTAAAAAAAATCAAAGTTGGTTAAGTTGAATGCGATAAATTTCTGTCAAAATAAATTGTCATTTTCTAAAATGGCATCTTCCACATTGATTTTTTTTTTAATTTCAAAGCTTTCGTATACATTGTTGGTGTGTAAACTTTCATTTAAAAAGAGCTTGAAAAATTACAAATTTAAAACATATTCTTGGTTGGTACTTAGCAGCATGGTGTTGGGTGTAGTGACGGTTGAGGTTATATTTTTTGTGCACAGACAGTACTTGTAAACACACAATGAACTGTGGTTTGTTTACCTTATTGTTTATAAACAGAAATTCATTTTCCCACTCTTCCTGAAACAACCTGTTTTTGTCACAGATCTTAGGATTTTTACTCACTGTACACAGAGTTTAAATTTAATGAAACATGAACACAAACTATGACCATAAAATGACCTTGACTGATGTGCAATGCTGACTGCGCATTGACCACAGTGTGTGCTGCCATCTTTTAGGAATACAGAGAACAAATCGGCAAGGTTCTATTGCTCAGCAAATATATAAAACAAAATAATAACTAAAAGTCTCCTACAAGGGCTGCGGGGTTTGAGCAGGTTTTAATGTTATCTTGGATTGTGTGTTTAAGAATGTATAGTGTACTGTACCTTATCATAAAACAGTATTACACTAATCAAGACGTCCTTGATCAAAATCAATAATATTAACAATAATAATAGAAATTTTAGTGTTGTTAACATCATCGTGGGCCACTAGTTGGTCACCTCTGGTCCAAAGGAATCACTTAATCTTTTAAAAATGTATTAGTTACTAATGAGTCAGAAAGTATACCCAATTATCTGATTGACTGCGTATAACCCGAACGGGTAGTAAGACGCGGTGCTTAATAATAATAATAATAATAATAATAATAATAATAATAATAATAATAATAATAATAATAATAATAATAATAATAATAATAATCTGATTGACAATCAGCTGTTTTAAGTTTGTGTTGTAAGTCAGTAATGGGTAAAAAAAACCTCACTGCTTTTGGCTTGTGAATTTCTGCTTCACTCTATCAGTTTCATCAATCGATTTTCAGCAAGCATTTGAATAAAGTTTTAGGACACTAATAATTCTGCGTATAGTCTGAATAGGTTTTAAAAAAACAACAGCTAATGACTCATTTAGTTAAAAACTTCTGATTTTTTAAAGTATAAAACAAAAGGATTGTTTAAAAATAGTTAAAGTACCTGGTGTTCCCTGGGAAAAATGTTTTTAGTTTAATGAAGACACGTGAATGGTAGCTTTATATGTTAGTGCCTTCAAGCCCGGCGTTGCCTCGGGACTTAAACAGTTTTTAATTAATTAAAAGAACGTCCAATCAAAATTTTAAAATTCCGGCTTCAAGTTGCACATGTTCGTGTAAAGGGACTACTATTTTTTTTAAAATATTTCAGCCCTTTGCGTGCGGTAGATAACGCACAATGCTCATCACAGACAAACTATTCGTTTTATTGATATAGAAGAAGATAATTTATATACTAACTAGTGAATAGTTTCAGTGATCACTGAAGAATATCAAGCTAAAATGTATTCAAAACTTTTTAAGGGAAAAGTTGTATAAAATGAAGCCTAACTCGAAATTCTTGTCACCTGTCTCGGTGGCCGCGTGGTCTAATACGCTACTCTAACAGTAGAATAGACTGCCTACGACGGGGAGAGGTCAAGGTTCAGTTCTCGGTTGAGTGTACTGAGGGTGGTTTTTTCCAAAATTGTTTTCCACTCTCTCCCCACACAAATGTGGGAACACTTACTATAAATATAACATAGCTAATCCACAAAACCATTAGCA
>CABFWO010000447.1:192869-207274 GCA_902155825.1 Timema genevievae | reverse complement strand
GGGGGGGGGGGGGGGGGGGGGGGAGACGGCACTTAAACCCAATATCATCGCTGAGGAAACTGTAGGTCTTATGGAGGAAATATTTATACTACCTCGTTCTCGGTTAACTGTTGCCAAATCTCACTTTCAGTTGTGTGTGAAAGTGTTGTGTTGGGGTAAGAAGGAGCTATTGGCAACATCGACGGACCAGGGTTGCAAAATCTTTGATAAATTTAAGGGAAGATTTAAGCACACTAAAAAAAAAGGATCACAACGCTGTTTCCCCAATAGTAACCATGCAGTTACCTCAGAGATGATAGCCAGTGTAGAAACTATTACATATAGATCTATATATACAGCCATCCAAATAATATTGTTTGAGAAGTGATTGGCGGAAGATTGGGCCTGGGTGAGAAAATCTGTTAGAAAATAATTAATCCAATCTTGAAATTATTTGAATGATCTTACTAACAATATACTGTGAATAAAATACAAATAATGCAATTAAAGATGACAATTCCAGCCGATGTATTCTTAAAGATTTTTATTATAATATTGAAGAATGAACATATTCAGTCATAGGCAGATCTGACGTTAGTGTATAATTCAACCACAAAGCGTTGCAATCAATACTTGAGTATGAGAAGAGCACTGGAATCGCTGTTATTGGTTTATTAGAATTATTGTGTTAACGCTTATGGTGTCCATAGGAGAAATTAAACTGAAATATAAACGTTGAAACTTTGATTATTTCAAGACTAAATTAAAGAGCTGGAAATTATTTCCAGATAAAAGTTATTTAAAATTTTTCAAAACGGGAAATTTTCCTTCTCATATCCCTAGCTATATTTTTCATTAATTTTTCTAAGTAACTACTCTCAATAATGATTTTAAGGTCGCGAGATTGATTCCTGGCAAGTGCAAGTATTTATATTACAGTAAATCCTCAACTTATGCAGTTAAATCTTTCCGAAGGCTTCTAGATAATCTGAGAAACCACGAAATCAAATGGTGCTTAATTATTATGAATTATGTACGGTCCCCATATCCGCCGATAATACGTTCCTAGATCTACCGCGGATACGTGAAACCACAGATATCACCGAACTATTATTTAACAACATACATAAATACAGTAAAGTTTAAATGATAAATTATTCACAGTAATACATTACCAACATTAAATAAAGATATGTACTGTACTTAATATTCTCCATTCTTCTTGTTGCGACGATCACTGATTATTACTATTATTATTACTATTACTATTATTATTACTACTACTACTTTTACTATTATTATTATTATTATTATTAGCACCGCGTCTTACTACCCGTTCGGGTTGTACGCACTTACGCTTATGTGTAATGGTAGGGTGATTGTGAGATGAAATGGAGGACCTACAGTTTAACATGGAATCCGAACCACGGTTGAGGTCTGGCATTCCACACATTCACAAGTTGTGATTAATAAACGTCTTGTCAGAGGTGAAGGAAGGGTTTGGCAATCAGATAAAGCTGTGCTGGGACAGAGGACTGAACCTCGGACCCCCAGCACAGAAGTCCGACACCTTACCCCTAGACTACCAGGTCACCTGATGATGATGATGATGATGATGACAGTGATATGATAGCACTATGCCCACGTTGAGGAGCAAAAAGTGAGGGGATGGTGTAGGAATTGTGACTTATAAACAATACCTTTCTTTAATTAAAAACAAATAAAATAAAGCAGTGGTAAATCCCGGATAGCTGGAACCACGGATACTGAATCAGTGGATACAGAGATCGCTATTATACATACATTTTCGTTTCAAAGGGTAATTAAAGCTACCATCCATCCAGCCCTGGAGTGGTGGTAGGTGACAGCTAGGAAAAGTTAACAGATCCACTTTCATGTATTCATTCGCCAAACCATATGATCTGCCAGACGATGTGTAGAGCTGCTGTCTTTTTTAGCAGCCAAAACTATCACAACCCTTTTTGTTTTTAACTACCTTTTTACATGATTGAAATACGAACGTATGAAAATAGCCTTTTGGATGTTTTTGCAACAACCACAAAATAAAAAACATTGTGGTTTTATTAATATATTTTGTTCTTTCAATAATTAGCACACAAAAAATAAATAAAGGATTATCCCCATAGAAGTGTTACAGCTACATGTAGCCGACAATTTCCGCACGTCCATTACAGATTCTGCCATAAAATATGAGTGAAAATTGGTCTTGAAAACTGAAGGACTCCTACATACTTCAGTGGTAAGAGCATTGGATTACTAAACCAAAGGTTCTGGGCTCGATTCCCATGTTTAGGTGTCATTTTACAATTTGATGAACATTTAAACTTTGGTTAACTTTATTGATTTTCAACTAATGCCTCTAGTAGAATTTGTTCTGCTGTCATCAACACTCCATTTCTAGATATGCTCTAAACAGCTTCATATTATAAGAATAACATTTCAAGAAAATGAAAATGACCTTTCAAATTTAATTAAATAAAATGGCATTGATACTATTCTGTTGTGAATCAGCTTATAAGGAACGTTATCTATTATGTTTAAACGGGCACGCCTTAGACCATGTGGACACTGAAGTGGGTTAAGTCTTTAATAACTTTGGTGTTTAATATATTGATTAAATATAATTTAAGAATATTATTCATAAAATAAATACATTACTGAATACCCTTAACTAGTTCCTTCGGTTGGGGTATATTAAAACTTGTGCGTTCTTACCGATGGTGGCCAATAAAACAAACTCAACTGCTCAAATTTATACTCAAAACCCCCACATAAAAATTATATGTTCAGATAAAACTGAGATCTACATGTCAATAAGATTTTGATTTGATCAAACTTCATCTTGATGTCATAAAACGGAAAATAAATATACCAGCGGTATTGTCCATTGTGGGTTAAGTAAACATCCTACAGGTTGCAAATAACATCGAATTGACGTAAATATATTTGTATTTGCTTAATATATTATGAGAATAATGTCAGATTGAAATTCCCTATAAACATACCGGTCATTAAATGGTTATAAACATTTTTTTAAATAATTTAAAAAAACCTTTAGATTAATTTACAACCAAAAGATTATTTAAACTTTTGATATGAGAGCAATCATTTCAAATATGTGATTTTGTTTTATTTGAAAATTTATGTTGTTGGTTGATTCACACAAAAAAGAAGTTATCAAGCTAGAATTTATTTTTATATCATTTAATGTTAATTACCAATTACCAATTTTTTTGCTTTGTAATATTTTTCAATTGAATTTATATATTTAAATATATATATATATATACATATACAAGCGGACCCGACAGAAGTTGTCCTGCCCGAACGTTGGCTTTTCGTTTGGGTGGCGTTGTTGATTTCGATAATAAAACAAATACTATGTGATATCACAATTACAAATTCACAATGAACTCCAATTAGTGAGTTACACAAATATTACAAATTCAGTGTTTGTCAAGACAACATACAAAATAAAACATCTTTTCATTTTTGGCATTTCGCCCACAACTCCACAAATATCAGCTGTATCGAAAAAAGTTGCGAAGCTTGCTTACAAATTTGTACGCCAGTTACAGTTAATTTTATTTTATTGATCCCCCCAACTCCCCCCCNTATATATATATATATATATATATATATATATATAAAGATTACACACACACACACACACACACAAACACACACACAAACACAAAGGAGTGTGGACTTTTACCAAGTATTTTTATAACTACAATAGGAAATCCTTCATTAATAATAATAATAATAATAATAATAATAATAATAATAATAATAATAATAATAATACAATTATTAAAACATATATAATCTGATATTAAATGACGAATAAACGCAGACGGTTGGTTAATAAAAATGTATCATAGTGAAATAAGATAGCTATAAATATTGGGATGTCCTTTTTTTTAGCACCACGTCTTACTAAATGTTCAGGTCATACGAATATGTACTAATTACGCTAAGAATTTAGGTATGAGGAAGGCTGAATTTATAGGAAAGCTGAATCTAGAGGAAGTGTACCTTCAATTGCGTGGAAGAAGTGTGGAAAACCATTTAGGAAATACCACTCTCAGTACACCCAACCTAGATATGAACCCCTATCTCCCTGTCATTGTCAGTTCAGTCTATTGCAAGAGTGTTAACTTAAACCATGCGGCCACCAAAGCAGGTTTAAAAAATAGTGAAGATTAAATCATTTCATTGTATTATAACAACAAACTGTACAATCATACGAATACCTCCCAACATTGATAAATATATTATTTTATTATGTTAAATTTCTATTAATAATTAAAAGCTTTTATTCAACCGGTTTATGAACATTCTAGATATGTTTTATAACTATTGTTTTTTTAATAAATAATTTTATAATATACATTCTTATTCTTTCTTCTTATTAAAACTCTTTAAAAGCATTATTTTTAAGCATTTTTATTTTTTACGGTTTCTAATTATATTTTTTGCAAACCCAATATATTGTAGGCTTTCATTGACTTTGATTGTATATATCAGGGCATCAAGACTAGGAGAGTGAATTTTGAAAGAAAACACTGATGAAAAATTGTAAAATAAAAAATCCGTGTAGAGAAATACATCACTAATATAATTATGAGGAAATCGGCATATGTAGTAATATAAAGCACTTTCTGTGATGTAAGACCCTTAATTATGACCTTCAAAACGTATTCATATTTCTAGATGGACTATTATGTTGTTTACTATTAATTGTGGTCTGTTCTGCTGCCGTGCTTCAAGATGTCAAGGTGTGTACTGCCGCGCGCCTAACTCCTATGCAACCTGTTGTACACGAATGCTTGCAAAGCTTTGCTCTCCCAGTGCTATAAGTTGAAAATTTGAACACAATTTAATGGTACTAACATATTTTTCCGGATGTAAGTGTAAAGGTATTTTGTATTAATCTTAGTTCAAACAAACTATATGTGCAGTTTGGGCTTTGAGTTTCCGAACACCCTGTATATGGCTAAAATATAATTTTAGGCTGCCCGATTTTTAATCTTACTGTTAATAATATACTGTTTATTTGAACGTTAGATTGATTTGCCAATAAAAAAGTCAGTATTAATAATTTTAATCAAACAAACGAAACCCCATGCATATTAAATTGGAATAGAAGAGAGATAGAGTTTTGACAAATATTTTTTCTTAATATTCTTATGGATTTTTTTAATGAACGAAATATTACTTTTATACATACGTCTATAGTAGTCTCAACTGTTCTTAAATATGTTGAGGGTACCGGGGGAAAATGGGAAAGTCACATCACATATATTTTCCAAGACATAAACTTTAATATCTCAAACCCTATAAGGAATCCAGTGAATACTATTTAAATTAATTTAAATATGGGTGATACTTCTTTAACCATAATCTAAAGTGTTATAGAAAGGTCTCATGATTGTATAACAGATGACAGCATTATCTCAATTTGAGCTAAAATTGGATTTTCCCCCTTTTCCCCTGTATCTTTAATTTATCAAGAGAATCGTGGAATTTTAAACGAAACATTTTTTAATTAAAACAAAAAGTTATATCAAATAAAAAATATATAAAGAAAGTTATTCAAGAACTGTTGAAATTACTCTGTGTATAAAATTAAATTAAACGCATCCACTGAAACAGTATTTCATTCAATGTGTCAAATAAAAAAAAAAACCTCAAGAATAATGAAGTTAGCTCATGTTTCCTTCCGAACAAACGTAAAGGTCACTGATTTAAAATATTGTTTGCTCTTAAGGAGGCTGCCTAGCTAGTTGGTATATTTCCAATCATATGTTGAGCTTAGGTTAAATATTGATAAAAACCTTTAACAGGACACGGATTTGGTGTTTAATGGAATTAACACAAAACTATGAATTTAATATAAACTAGTAAACATTTAAACATTTAAATGTTGAAATTTTCCACTCAGAAAAATCCGTTAATCTAGATATTTACATTGATAATTAAATGACCAAGTGCCTGTAAAATGGAAATTAATTGTTATAATAGCGTAGAGCGGATCTTCATGACTTGAATAATGTAATTTTAAAGGGGTGTCACAACAAAATTATAATGTAATATTTTGTACTTTCCTCTTCCCCTGTTTGTTCTTAGGTTGGACAGTTCCACACAGTAAGATTATAAACCCAATTGTTTTCTGGAGTTTATGAATTTCACCACCTTAAAGTAGTAAATACAAGATAAAAACAGTGTTTTTGCAGTTTTTAGAGCAAAGAATTGTATCCGACAAAATAAATAAAATATGTCTCCAGTAGAAACATAGAGGATCATTTTCTTCACGCGGTGATATCAACAGTTGTTTAATATCTGTCATGAGCATTAGATGAAAAACCTTTTTAAATGAAGAGAAAAAGTTATCATTAAATTCCAGGACACCCTTGACAGATATTCAACAACTGTTGATATCACCATGGGAATAAAATTAAACTTTATGTTTGTACTGGAGGAATATTTTATTTATTTTGACCAAATTAATGTTTTGATATGAAAACAGTAAAAACACTGTTTTTCCTCACGTCCCCCACACCCACACCTTAAAGGTCTCCAGTTTTTTTTAAAAAAAAAAGCTTGTCCTTTCTTAATCCTTTTTAAATCAGTCTTAGTATTTGTTCATCTTTTCGCTCCTCGGATCTTTAAAAAATAAATAAAAAAACATAAACGAACGCTTCAATCAACTTGATTACATATCTAGTTTTTTTGTATTTCTTTCAGTTTATTTACCGTTTCAATCAAGTGTGTGTTCTCACAAGAAATCTATTTCCAGTCTCTCCGCGTTATTAGTGTTTTGATCATCAACGTCGTTAGAGTGTCTCTTTTGATGAGGCTAATCCTTTCCCATCTCGACAGATGTCGGCTACTTCTTCTTGATTAACTCTTTTTTCATCCAGAAAATTGGCGCGAAAATAAGGAAGAAAGGAGGAAAAAATCTTAAATTATCTTCATTAATTTGACAACATATGTTTTTTTCTTAATTTCTAAATGTTAATTGGTTTTAGATTTTCAATTTTTTTTAACTCTTGTTTCTTTTATCTTGAAATTTGAGTTTTTACCATGACTTTGTGGCCATTTGAGCTCTAAACACTCGCTTTGGTGACCGCATGGTCTACGGCAGGAATCGCGAAATTTTACAACGAATGTGGCACTTAAGGACTAGCTGAATTTTGAAGTAATTTGGTGTTCCACCTCTCTTTTAGATTCCTTAATGAATATTTAAAAATCAAAAACTTATTATGTAGGCCTATTATGAAATGTAATGAATAACTCAAATAAAATTGTAAATATTCTCATAACGCCTGAATATTAAAAAAGGAAAATTAATAAAATGGTCAACGTTAGTGTATTAGACAGTATTAATTTCAATAACTTAAACAAAAATATCGAAAGTAAAGTAAAGCTTTCAAGGCTGTAGAAATATTATTGACTTAAAAAAAAAAGGATACGTTAGCAATCTTTTTATTTCATGTCCATTTTTTTAATGTCGGCAGGCCACGCTAATTATTTTCACATGTCATAGATTTGTTATCTCTGGTCCAAGGTGCTAGTCTCGCAATATAGACTGGACTGCCGATGACAGAGAGTTCGGGGTTCAAATACCGGTGTGGTGTATTGAAAAGGAAATTTAAAAAAGTTCCACGCAAATGTTGGTACACTTCCTCTAAATTCGGCCTTACCAATCCCCAGCCCATTACAGTAATTAATTCATAAGCGCATTACTTAAACAAGTAGTAAGACGGGATGCTAGAATAAAATAATAATAATAGGAATAAGATTTAGGAAGGTTAAATGTTGTCAGAAATGTAGCCACATTTGCGTGAAAGGAAAGTGGGAAACCATTTAGGAAAACCACCCTCGAAATCCTGGACTGGGATTCGAACCTCAATCTATCCGTCTTCAGGTGGCCAGTCTAACACGAGAATAACGTCTTAGACCAGCGTTTTTAAAACTGTACTCTTGGGCTCCGCCATAATTATAGTTATCTCAGATTCCATGAAACAATTTTAGAATATTCATTATTTATTTTTCACACTGTAAAATGGCAATAATAAAAATAGTATTGCCAATTTTTTTTCAAATTTACAATAATTGCCAGAGGTGCAGCCGGAACAAATGATGTGTTCCGTTTGTTTTCTAACTGTAAAATTTTACTTTCTTTATTGAATGTTTATAATATTAGTGTAAACATTTTGTCAAAGGGCACCAGGATGTATTTTTCTTGTACAAGGGCTCCTTCGGACTATAAAGTTTTCCTTGGAACTCAGGGCCCTTCAACACACGGCCCTCCATAGAAATTTTGCGGCCCTCTGGCTTATGAACAATATAAAGTTATTTCAAGAGAGAAAATAACAAATACAGATTTATATTCTACACAATAAAATAATAAAATAAATATATATCTTAAGTTAGCTTATAAATTATTTTTGCTCTGTACGTGAAGAAAAGTATTACGTTTTTATAAAATTTACCTTGAACTGGCAAATGACTACTCTAGTAGACTAGGGAGAGAGTACTATTTAGGGTACGTTCGAACATAGTCGGGAGTGTTCGGACATATTCGGACATAGCTGGGTGTGTTCGAACATAGTCGGGAGTGTTCGGACATAATCAGGAGTGTTCGGACATAGTCGTGAGTGTCCGGACATAATCAGGAGTGTTCGGACATAGTCGAGTGTGTTCGGACATATTCGGGAGTGTTTGGACATAGTCGGACATAGATGGGTGTGTTCGAACATAGTCGGGAGTGTTCGGACATATTCGGGAGTGTTCGGACATAGTCGTGAGTGTTCAGACATAGTCGTGAGTGTCCGGACATAATCAGGAGTGTTCGGACATAGTCGAGTGTGTTCGGACATATTCGGGAGTGTTTGGACATAGTCGGACATATATGGGTGTGTTTGAACATAGTCGGGAGTGTTCGGACATATTCGGGAGTGTTCGGACATAGTCGTACATAGTCGAGAGTGTTCGTACATAGTCGTACATAGTCGAGAGTGTTCGTACATAGTCGGGTGTGTTCAAACTTAGTCGGGAGTGCTCGGATATAGTCGGGAGTGTTCGTACACAGTCGGGTGTGTTGAAACGTAGTCGGGAGTGCTCGGATATAGTCGGGAGTGTTCGTACACAGTCGGGAGTGTTATAACATAGTCGGGATGGGTTGAACATATTCGGTAGTGCTCAGACATAGTCGGGAGTGTTCGTACATAGTCGGGTGTGTTGAAATGTAGTCGGGAGTGCTCGGATATAGTCGGGAGTGCTTGGATATAGTCGGGAGTGTTCGGACACAGAAGGGAATGTTCACGTTCCCTCGTCACCACTGAGACACTCGGGACGACAAAAGAAAAATACTATATCAAGTGTTCAAGCCTAATATTATGGGTACAATATTGCGGCCCGCGACCTAACAAGAGACGGAAACTTTGGCCCTTGGACCTGAAATGGTTGAAGACCCCTGCCTTAGACCATGCGACCACTGAAACGGATTATCTCGTATTCAACAGATTGAAGAACGTCCCCTGTCTGATTTTATCTTTCACGATGGACTACGGGGCCCGTATTTCTGAGAGGGGGGCATGGTGGTTAGGGGTGAGGGGGGGAAATGACTAAGATATCCCACCACCAGCTGGTCCTTTAGGACGCTGCAGATGCAACCAGCATGATATTCAGGAGGAGGCATGTTAAGCCAGCTGGTGCGAGATAGAATGAAGTTGAATATCTAGAGAAAAATATAGATACCAAGATGTACAGATGTTGAGAGATTGTACAAGACCAAGTCATGTACGTGTTTTTTTTTATGCCTTGAGGAATCCAGGAAGACTCCGAGGAGACGTCAGAAGGAAGGAGGGAAGAGAGAAAGAAGGAGAGGAGAGAGTTGGCGGAATCGAGGCGTTTTGTAACGTCGCTTTCACGAAGAACCCCCAAGAGACTAACCGACCCCAACTCAACTCAACCATTTCTACAAAATGTTGGGGGAGTTAATATTAAACTTTACGAAGATATATTTATTTTTGGGGGAAAGGAAAAGGGTGCGGGGGGGAAGTATTGCTCCCATGCCTCCCGATTTTAAAACATTTGTCGGAAAGGAAATGTTAGTTACGGGGTTTAGGGGAAATAAAAAATAATAATTTTTAAGGTTTTACAAGTGATCTTGAAAGCTTTAATAATTTAAGAGAAACATCTATTCATTCTCTCTTGAATAACAAACTTTTAAATCTTATCGGTAGAGGCGTGGTATTTCGCTTCACTCTCATGTCGGAATGGAGTGGCTATGACGGGAAGATATCCGGTTTCGAATACCGGTTGGACCTTACATATATTGTTTCTTTCCTAAATAGTTTCTCCCTCTCCCTTCACGCAAATACTGGTGCATTTAGTCTGAAAAGTTTATATTCGTCATCCATATCTCACGTATAGCCCGAACAAAGATAAATAAAATATAAAATTTCGTTCTAAAATTAATATTATTACTGAAATTTAACATTTACTTTGCTATCTTCTTTAACGTATTTATTAAGGCTTATTGAAGTTTTACTGATAAATCACTAAAACTTTAAGAAGAAATGATTTTAAAAGCATCCATAGTTGCGTCTTACTACCCATTCGGTATGTACGCATATGTATTAATTACTCGACCCGCCTCGGTGGCGTAGTTGGCTAACGCTCCAGTCGTGTTGAGCCAGACCGCCGAGGACGGGGAGGTCGAGGTTCGATTCTCGGTCGGGGGAATTGGGGGTGGTTTTTCCTAAATGGTTTTCCACTCTCCCTTCACACAAATGTGGGTTAACTTCCTCTAAATTCAACCTTCCCAATTCCTATTCCATTAGTGTAATTAGTACTTAAGCGTATAACCCGAACGGGTAGTAAGACGCGGTTCTAAAATTAAATTAAATTATTAATTACTCTATTTTGTTAGGGATAAGGAAGCTAGAATTTTAGAGGAAGTTTAAACACATTTGCGTGTAAAGATAGAGTGTTTTTTTTTTCTAAACCATCGTCGGTACACCCTATGGGGTTTCGAACCCCGATCTCCCTGTAATCAGTGGTCCAGTCTATTTCGAGAGTGAGTCCCTAGGCATGTCGAACTCTTTATAAGGGCCACATTGAAAATTAAAATACTGAGAGGTCACAAATTATAAAAA
This sequence comes from Timema genevievae, assembly GCA_902155825.1. Lineage (NCBI taxonomy): Eukaryota > Metazoa > Arthropoda > Insecta > Phasmatodea > Timematidae > Timema > Timema genevievae. Next base: position 196,103 of record CABFWO010000447.1, on the reverse strand, counting down.
CAAATTCAATGTTTTCATAGTTTTAAATTTAAAAAAATCCAACTAAGTAGTTTATTACTATAAAAATAAAAGTGTAGGCCCTCTATTTAAAACAATATGGACCGTATTTTTCTTCTCACCAGAAATTTTAAACCTTTTAAATATATCAATGATGTGAATATCGTCTTTAAACTGGGACGGTAAGGTTTGCGAGTTAGGGGCCTTAATTTTGAAGTTTTTATAACAACATTTTTTGTCTCAACAAAATAAAAATTAAATTTATCCAGTACTAACCTAGAGTTTAATCTTCTTCACATGGTGATATCAACAGTTGTTGAATATCTCTCAAGGATGTTCTATAATTTGATGATTATTTTTCTCTCTTCATTTAAAAAGTTTATTATCAAATGATAATCTGCTCATGACAGATATTCAAAAACAGTTGATATCGTGTGAAGAAAATTAAGCTATGTTTATACTGGAGAAATATTTAAATAGTTTTGTCGATAAAATGGTTTGCTGTGAAAACTGAAGAAAAAACAACTGGCCTTTTCTCGCTTCCCTTTCCAGCCTACCTTAAATAATGAACCAAAGTCACTTTCATAAATGTCGAAAAATGTATGTCCGTAAGACGATATCCTTCAGGATCACATTTTTTTTTACCTTTTAATGTGAAAAAAACAAATTGTTAGCATATGTACGAGTATGTGCTCACAAACGTTACAAATATTTGATGGTCAAATTCAAGAACTATTAAGAATTGATTCCTGTTAAAAAAAAAGTACAAATTTGGGCCACCAACCTCATTTGCCAGTTTTACCCAAGTTATGGTCAGTACCCCAATTTTGTATTTTTACGACGTTTCTAAAAATAAGAATAGGGTTTCACTGTACGTTTGTTTATAATTAAGTTCACGGGTCTCACAAAACCATGCGGCCCACTGTTCGCAAGTTTTTCATGTCTGCCTTGGGACCAACATTTTTCAAACTATGCTCTGCGAAGCCTTTGGGCTACATGATGCAATTTTATTATAGTATTTATTGTGTTTTCACACTTTAAAATAACATCACCAATTAGAATTGCCAATTTTTTTCAAATCTGAACAAAATACAAAACCAGAAGATTTGATGATCTCAGTTTGTTTTTACTTTTCTAGTTTTAAAATTTAACTATTTTTATTGACTGTTCATAATATTAATGTGGAAAATGTTATGAGAGCTCAAACATGTATTTTCTTCTAATACAAAGGCTCCTTTCAGTTCAAAATATTTTGGGAACCCTTGCCTTACCTCATTCGGCCATCGAGGCGGATCACATGGCAGTTTTCTTCAATATTATCTTCCATTAAAAGTTTCTCAACGACCTCAAACGCACCTGACCTTCTTTCAGGATTAAAACACTATATTCCCCAAAGAACCAAAAGGATCTCACCCCCCCCCCTTTTTTTTAAGGGTTGTAAGCGGGTGATTTGACGGTTGGGTCTAGGTGATGAGCCAATGAAGTGACAGCAAAGCCATAATTTCCCAGTAGAGGGTTGTGAAGCGTGTTCGAACGATTGTGGAAACGTGAGACGAATCCTTAATCGTCACCTAGCTCTCACGTGACTAGCATTCACAGTAGTATCTCATCATCTTTTCGGAGTTCACGTGGACCTACTGCGTGACTTTTATATCCATACCACTGTTATTGTTAATTTATTTTTTTCACGTGTTGCTTAGAACTCAAACGTAAAGAAACCTAATTCAAGTAAAACGCTAGAAAAGTCTATAAGAAATGTATGGACGCCGGAAACCAAGTGGTTTTTTTATAACATCTGGGCGGGGCTGTCCAGCAGTAGGAGAACTAACAGGGAGGGGGAAAATACAAATATCAGTACAGTCTGTGTTGTAAACCCTATTAAATTAAATTCCATTCCCAAAGATCCATTTTACGCTCCTATACTTGATAACTTTAATTTCCAGGTTATTTAGGTATTTAATGATCAACCTATATATTTGGATTTTTAGAAGTTTCAGGAGTGGAAAATGTCAAATTTTAATCTAGGTTTAAAAGTTTATTTACAGTATGTATAGGGTCATATTAAATCAGTAAATCATTTTATAATCAGTTATATTTGTGAAAATAGAAATATACTATTTTCTTATCGTGTAAAACAAATTTCATATACTCAATTTGAACTAAATCGTTAAAGTATTTTCTAAAATATCCTCAAAATTAAATTTAAATATTCTTTAATTTATTTATTTTATAAAAATCAACATATCAACATATATTATTATTTATCCTGTAACATTTTCTCCAGATATCATCATCATCATCATCAATTGTTTCCAGCCTGTAACCGAGTCAGTTTAGTAACATGGCTTCATCTTCCTCTGTCCTTCCACCACTCTTCCTCCTTTAATTCCTTCCATTCTTCTCCGCTCACTTGCACACTTTCTGTTATCTGCTCCTCCCATCTCTTTCTTGGTCACCCTTGTGGTCTCCGGTTAACAGTTTTGAAAAAAAAGTCACTATGGCTATTTTTGATAAATTTCAAATTAAAAAAAAAACCTGATCACAAAACTACTTTAAAATAAACATTTTTGACAAAAATAAATGTATAGAAATAATTACCAAGTAAAAAAATTCCCCGAAACCCATTTTTAACCAAGCCTTAATAATAATTTTTTTAATATTTTAAATTTTCTAAGTCAGCTATCTTTAATTTGAAAGCTAGAGCCAATAATAAAAAAAATTAAAGCTCCTGTGTTATGAATATATCACATCTAAATATCAATTTTGAACAAAGAAACAAGAATGATATTTAAAAAAAAGTATAACAAAGGTTTAATATCTTTAAATAAATATAAATGACAATAAAACAGAACAGAAACCAGAAAAATTCAAAATGTCAGTCGATGCTTTGGATCAGTCGATAGAGTGTCAGCTTACTGATTTAAAGGTCCAGGGTTATATTACTAGCATGACCGAAAAATTTATTATTTATGAACTGTAGGTGTCCCCTTTCACAATCTGTTATATATTTAATTTGGTTTGTAAGTCATGTGCTGATATAATCAGTATATTCATAAAATGCAGGTTTAATGTATACCTTTTTTTTTTCAAAAATTACATTGTATAAAAAAAAGGCCGCTCAATTTACTTTGCACCCGCCTAGGTGGCGTAGTTGGCTAACGCGCTAGTCGTGTTGAGCTTGACTGCCGAGGACGGGGAGATCGAGGTTCGAATCTCGGTCGGGTGAACTGGGGGGGG
>CABFWO010000447.1:168598-191950 GCA_902155825.1 Timema genevievae | reverse complement strand
AATTATGTTAAAAAAAATATGGTAAAATGACAACCTAGACATGGGAATTGAACCCGCGATCTTCAGTTTATCACATTGAGCTATTCAGGGAACGTTTATTTTACAGGGCTATTCTTCACTCATATCTTTAAGGCAGATTCTGTGATGGATGTGTGGATTTCATCGACTATTAAGGGCCAGATTTAATAGTCATGCAGGTGACCTGGTGGTCTAGGGGTAAGGTGTCAGACTTCTGTGCTGAGGGTCCGGGGTTCAAACCTCGGTCCCGGCACAGATTTGTCTGATTGCCAAACCCTTCCTTCACCTCTGACAAGATGTGTATTAATCACAACTTGTGAATGTGAGGAATTCCAGGCCTCCACCGTGGTTCGGATCCCACGTTAAACTGTAGGTCCTCCATTTCATTTCACAATCACCCTACCATTACACATTAGCGTAAGTGCGTATAACCCGAACGGGTAGTAAGACGCGGTGCTAATAATAATAATAGTCATGCAGACTTAGCGTGTCTTGATTGCGGCTCGTTACCAAACACAAGATGACACCTACCTAGACCAGAAGGGCATGAGCTGATCCCATATGCGAGACTGGCCCATTTCATTCGAGTCTAGGTAGGTTACATCTTGTGTTTGATTTCCAACCGCTCGAGGCTTACTAAATCTGACTATGAAACTGGCCCATAATTAATACTGACAGTCTGAATGATCGTGTGGGGGCCCTATAAGACTGTCATTGATAATATTGAATTACCGCGCACACGCTTCGGTGGCCACATGGTCTAAAGCGCCACTCTTGCAGTAGACTAGACCGACGATGACGGGGATATCGAGGTTCGAATCTCGGTCGGGTGTACTGAGGGTTTTTTCTTTCAAAATAGCCTTCTACTCTCCCTCAACTCAAATGCGAGTGCATTTCCTCTAAATATAGCCTCCCTAATCCCCAAAATTATTAGCTAAATTAGTACATAGGCGTATAGCCCGAACGGTTAGTAAGACGCGGTGTTAAAATAAATAAATAAATTGGCGCGCTAAGCCAAAGATCCTGGGTTCGATTTCTATGTACAGATGTATTTTTTCAAATTTTTTTCGAATATGATTCAGATATGGTTGATTTACCTAATTATAATTATTCACCCCTCAAGATTCGCCTTCCGTAATAAATACTTAATTATATTGCGTTTTTTTTTTGCTCCATCTTGATTATCTTAGAATGTACAGTACAATGTTTTTGTACTACCGGCAGCATAAAAACTACAACCGAATCACCTGTAGCTGTGATATCATTATTATAGCTCTTAATGGTGGATAATATCTACACGTCCATCACAGACTTTGCCTTACAATATGAGTGAGGAATCGCCCTAAAACAAGGGTTGGTCCCTGGAAAGCTACTAATAATAAGTACTAATAATAATAATAATAATAATAATAATAATAATAATAATAATAATAAGTACTACTACTAATAATAATAATAATAGTAATAATTATGGTCAGAGCTCCTGGCTACATATCCAGAGGTCCCGGGTTCTATCCCCAGCGCTTCCATATTTTTTTGTGAAACAGTGTGTCTAGAACGAGGTCAACTCAAACCTCGTGAGGATAAATGAGGAGTTAATTGAATGGAAGAGTAGCAGTTCCGGTCTAGTAAAATGAGATTAACGGCCAAAGGATTCGTTGTGCTGACAACATGACACCCTCTATCCGCAAATATTGGCACTATCTTCATCAACCTGCGGCGTTCGCTCTGTCGGTATAGCTGGCTTTCGGTCTGACATCTTAGAATTGGTTTAGTATCACATCCAAACGAATAGATAAAATGACCAAAAAAAAATCTTAAACTAAAACACTACGTAAATGTGGTAGACTGACACCTTAGCTAAATAAGTAGCTTGTTTTCCCACTGAGCTAAGCATCCCAGGTTCGATTCACCGGTATGACCAAAAAAAATCTATCATTTGTGAAACATGGGTCTCTCCTTTCACAGTAATGAATTAGCGGTCGGCGTGAGGGGGGGATGTTGTGCCCTGTTCTATATTCGTGTTAGTTTATAATTCGTGTGGTGATATCATCAGTAAAATTGATAAAGTTAACGTTAAATATCTCACATAAAAAATTAATTCACGCTATATTATAAACTGATAGTCAAACTTAAAAAAAAAAACACGAGTAATTAGGGTAATTCACTTTGTAACTTCTCCTCCCGAGAGCAAGTTCAATCGGTCTGGNCCCAACCTCCTCCTGTCCCCTCGCGCACTCACATCCTGCCACGACCACGTCAACCCGATTGAGCATCCCCCCCTTACCTCATCCCCTTTCCGAACCCTAGAGTCACCCCTCTGACGCGATACACTATTTGGCTAGTTCGCAGCCGTCGACAGTCATCGCTCGAGTACACTTTGTTTCAATTAAATAAAGTAGTTTTTCTAATCCGGGTATTAAACTGACACACATTCTATGAGCAGGCTGAACGACTTACAAATTAGCTTAACTGTAGAAACCCTTTTCGGTGGCCACGTGGTCTAAAGCACTAGTCTCGCAGTAGACTAGACTACCGATGATGAGGGATTGAGGTTCGAGTCTCGTTTACTCGGATGTACTTAAATATTTAAAATAAAACCATCTTTCCCTACGTGCAAACGCTGGTACACTTTCTATAATATAGCCCTCTTCATCCCTAAATCTATTAGAGTAATTAGTGCATAAGCGTATAAGCCGAACGGGTAGTAAGATGCGTGCTAAAAATAACCCAACTAAATAGGAAGTAAATGGTTCTTGATTTGTTTAGATATGTTTTACTAACCAACAAAATAATCTGAAAATCTTCATTTTGATATCAATCTTAAAAATCTGTTTATACAATAGATAATAAATTATGTCGACAGTCAGCTATTTATAGTTTGTTTTGCAAAGCATTATGGACCAAAACACATTTCTGATTCCGCGTAAATTCTTACGACATTAAAGCAGATTCTGATATATATATATTTTCGACGAACGTGTGAATCAAGCTTTAGTGTAAATTTATGTAGTGGCCGGATGGGTAGTAAGACGCGGAGAACCATAAAAAAAAAGCACGTAAACGTCCAACCACTGAAAGCCAATATTAATAAAAATCACTCAAATGATCACTAGTAGTGAATTCTTAACTCTATAAAAAAAAGTTGTCCGATTATATTTGTTCGCTGAAAAGGGGACACCAAAGTTACATTTTACCGAATAAACTATTACACAATTTCGGTAGTAGGTATTAAATCTATTGGTCAGTTGGCAATCACAAACAGACGTCAGCCACTATTAGCCAAAACCTGAAAAAGAAAAATGGCTGAAAACTTATCTTTCACCAGACTATTTGGGTAATAAACATTTAAAATCCCTTGTGGCAAAAGTTCTTCATTCTGATTGTAGGGCCAAAAAACATAGATTTCCAAGCTCCTTTCTTAGCTAAAACTTAATGACTTTGATAAGAAAGATTCATTTGTGTCTGACCACATATTCAGTCATTATTCGAGTCACAAAGTCATTAATTTATGTAAAGAGCTAGTTCATCAGTTGGTAAGGTGTTTTATTTAGGGTTCTTAAATGCGAGGAATAAAATAGGCTTCTCTAAAGAGCATTAAGGTTGTATCTTATTTTATTAATAGGAATCAAAATCAATTTCTCAAATCTAGATCGCAAGGGGTGTATTTATTTAATGAACGACGAGTTTACAGCAGGAAAAATATTCAATATAAAGTTTTAAATGTTAAAATTTAAAAAACTTCCCTTATACTGTTTTTTTAACTATTTTAAAATTAATCAAACTTTGAAACATCGTGTTTTTCTTTGTCCCAAACGAGAATTAATAAAAATCAATCAACTATGACGTATATACAGGGTGAACAGACGAGATCCCTTTTCTGGATATGTCCTACCTACTTTTCAAAACCTCTGTCCGGTGTCCAGGATGGATTTTTACAACTTCCCAAATGTCTTCCATTTTGACAAAAATAAATAAATCTGAGACTTTTTGGTGTTATTTGCCCTAAAAGTGATCTCTCATTTAGAAAGTTCAGCCGTAAGAAGGTATTTGAGTTATCATTAACAGTATTCGTGTGTTCTTGTCCTAAAACTCGTCATGCAATGTTCCCGTGATCCGATTTGTGATTCCTATTGCCTGCGTTAATGTCGTGAGGAAACAATCACAGAGCATTTGTGATTCTTATTGTCTGCGTTAATGTCGTGAGAAAACAATCACAGCGAGCATTTGTGATTCCTATTGCCTGCGTTAATGTCGCGAGGAAACAATCACAGCGAGCATTTGTGATTCTTATTGTCTGAGTTAATGTCGCGAGGAAACAATCACAGCGAGCATTTGTGATTCCTATTGCCTGAGTTAATGTAGCGAGGAAACAATCACAGAGCATTTGTGATTCCTATTGCCTGCGTTAATGTCGCGAGGAAACAATCACAGTGAGCATTTGTGATTCCTATTGCCTGAGTTAATGTAGCGAGGAAACAATCACAGCGAGCATTTGTGATTCATATTGCCTGCGTTAATGTCGTGAGGAAACAATCACAGAGCATTTGTGATTCTTATTGTCTGCGTTAATGTCGTGAGAAAACAATCACAGCGAGCATTTGTGATTCCTATTGCCTGCGTTAATGTCGCGAGGAAACAATCACAGCGAGCATTTGTGATTCCTATTGCCTGAGTTAATGTCGCGAGGAAACAATCACAGCGAGCATTTGTGATTCCTATTGCCTGAGTTAATGTAGTGAGGAAACAATCACAGCGAGCATTTGTGATTCCTATTGCCTGCGTTAATATCGCGAGGAAACAATCACAGCGAGCATTTGTGATTCCTATTGCCTGAGTTAATGTCGCGATGAAACAATCACAGCGAGCATTTGTGATCCTATTGCCTGAGTTAATGTAGTGAAGAAACAATCACAGTGAGCATAATATTCATTTATTTGAGGTATTTAACGTGCACTTTATGAACTGAATGATAATATTAGAACAAGAGAATTTCTATGAGCGAGAACAAAAGATCCTATCAATTTTGTGTTGAAAGTTAATCTCCCATACGTTCCAGGGTTCTGTTAACATACCACAATCAAAATTGGACTGACGGCTTTACTTCCCCTTCAAAGGAAGTTTTGATGTGGATTTTTATCGCTCAAGAAAAATCCGTAGACTCCGGCTGGGTTTGAACCCACAAACATCGGATCCCAAAGCGAGCCCTTTACCATAAGACAACCAAAGTCAACAACATCTTATTTCATAATTTAATCTGAAAAATATGCTTTAACATACAATAACATATGTAATATTGTTATTATAATCAATTAAACACATGAAATGAGTGTGTGCAATCTCACAGATTTCGAACTTTAATTTTGTAACATCATAAATTTTTTCTTGGATGTTCTATATTGTGAGAGTCCTTGTACTCCTTAGCTAAAAAAAAAAATCCCATCTGGTCACCCTGCACAGATAGAGATGTATTATTACGAGAGTAAAATCATACTTTATTTTATTTGTTCATTTCAATTATGTCGTACGTATGACGTATCAACATCGAGGTTTAAGTTTATTACCAGTAATAACTCAGACTCGCAGAAGTAAGGGGTTATAGCCAATGCAATGGAAAGTTATTGGTCCATATAACCATAGAGAAAGACCAAATTAATTATTTCTTCTTAGAACTCTCAAGGGATAGGACAGTGGTTCCTAATACTGTGAGTCACTTAAACATTTTGAAAGTAATATTTTTTTTTTTAGATATTTGAAAATTTAAAATCATGAAATCTTGGAAAATTTCAATAAGAATAATAACCCTCCCTCTCCCCTTAGCAATTTAAAGTCCATCACATCTATATAGGTTGTGAATTTTGTCTTTCTAAAAATAGTGCCGTGGTTCTAAAATGTTTGGGGAGGCTTAGAATGATTCCATAAACCTTAAGTTTAATTGAGTTTTCAATTGCGTAACATTTCAAGGAAATTGAGAATACATGTGGCTCAATTTTTAGAACATTTGCTTGGAATAGAACAGCGGACTTTGTCTGAGAGAAATGACCAGGCCAAGTTATTCCTATAAATATGTAGACATTCATCCATGAAAATAAATTAGATCCAAGCTACTCGGTGAATCTATGTTATTATTTATGTTTGTGAAACTTGATATTTTACCTAACATGACGAGAATAAATTCAGAGCGTTCGTCAACAAAGAACTTGGCAACGTATTTGCTCCAAAAAATAGATTAATATAATGGAGAGTAGAGGAAGAAGTGTATTGATGAGTTACATACCCCGTGGTCATCACCAGACATTGTAAGGCCGATCAAATCTCGCAGGTTACGGTGGGCAACACGTGCAGCGTGAATGGATGAAACCTTGTCCAAGGTACTGACTGGCATACACAATGGGAAGAGATCATTGGAAATACCTAGACGCAATTGAGAAGACCTAGACGCAGATGCGAGAACCTAGGCGCAGATGTGAGGACCTAGGCGCAGATGCGATGACCTAGATGCAGATGCGAGGACCTAGATGCAGATGCGAGGACCTAGACGCAGATGCGAGGACCTAGACGCAGATGGGAGGATCTAGGCGCAGATGGGAGGACCTAGATGCAGATGGAGGAGGATAATATTAGAAAGGACCTGAAAGATATAGGGTGTAACAGATCTATGGGCTCCTAGTTCGATCCATAGTGGAGTTGTGCAAATTATTAACTATTTTAGTGAATTTTTGTACCCAGATAATACGATTTCTGGAGGTAGTTAGGTGTTTAGTGTAATTAGGTATATCTTAAAATAAGCTAGTTTGTAAGTTGTGTACTGAGTATTTATAAAGTCCACGTTTAATGATTTATTATTGATCTTTAGACAGAATTTACATTCTCCACCTCGACAGGATTATCAGTTCAATTTTGTATGTGTATAAAAAAATCTCCATGCCGTGAGCCCGCGAGTTATCTATACCAACCGAGCGGACGCCACCAATAGCGATGAGAGTGCCAACATTGGTGGATAGGGGGTTATCATGTGGTCAGCACAACGAGTCCTGTGGCCATTAATCTCCAGTTTCGGAGCCGGAGATGCTAAGTATTTATTGAGTAGCTCCTCATTTGTCCCTCACGAGGTTGAGTTGACCCCATTACAGACCCACTGCTTCACAGACAAATCTGGAAATGCCTGGGATCAAACCCGAGACCTCTGGATCTGTAGACAGGAGTTCCAACCCCTAGAGCACAAATAAAGTATATATATATTTGTTACGGGTAAAGTACGAAATCGGATAAAGTCAACATTATTCAGCAGCACTTGGATACTGCCAGATTCTAGGGTTGAGGTTAGGTTTAGGGATGTGGTATCGAAAGAAAAGTATCGATACTGTACTTGTATCAATAGAAAAATATCGATAACAGTAAGTCTCGGTATCGAAACTCATATAAATTTTTCTGCTTCGTCTTCTTGGGGGACTTTTGAGTTGACTACAAAAGATAATTTTGTTTTGTTCGTGATGACCGTGCTCATTGATAAAGGAAAGGGTAGTATAAGTAGACTGGTCACTACTCGCCACGTCAGGTAACAGGCTGTGTAGATAAACAAAGATGAAAGAACAGCTAAGAATTAAGTCGAGCTAAACGAGATTGAATGGCTAGAGTTACTTCTTGCTTGTCATGCAGAAAATGAGGGAGAGTTATTGAGAAATAGTTTCATTTGTTCTTCCTTCACAGTTCACCCTAGTAAACATTCTCAGCGTGAGTGAAGATAACAAAAAAAGTTGTTTCTTTCGATACCAATCCGATACCGGAGTGTGAGTACTAATATCAGTAAAAGTATCGTAAAAATAATATCGGGTAAAAAAATACTAGTATCTAAAGGAAAATATCGACAAAAGTAAAGTATCGATTTTTTTTTCACATCCCTAGTTAGTTTAGTTAGGTTAGATTAGGCTAGGTTAGGTTAGGTTGGGTGAGTTTAGGCTAGGTTTGTTTAGTTCAGGTTAGGTTGGGTGAGTGGAAAATAAAGTATCAAAATGGGGCATTTTGAATATTAGTGTATTTCCACGATCCAATTTCAGGTCCCAGATCAAAATATAATCATGCTTTGTTTTACAAATAATATTCGATGTTATCCAAGTCTTGATGGCTAATGTAGAGATTATCCAGATAAGGTCATAAATGAGATATTTTACTTTCTATTTTTGACATTATCCACTGCACTTGGATAATGCTGACATCTCGCGGCTAATCTCGACATTATCCAAATTTCGCAAATTACTCATATATATATATATATATATATATAAACACGCACAATTTCACATACGTATATAGGTTTAAATGTGTGCTTACGTATATATGTATGTATATATGTGCATATCTTTGTATGCTATATGCTATAGCTAATATTTGTTTTATTACTCAATAGTCAAGGATATAAACCATTGATCCGATAAATATTAGTTGGCCACCATGTAGGGAAGAAATAATTACTAAATGTAAATGTAATTAGATTTGTCTTATAAGGGGAGGAGAACCTACTATTTGTTGGATGTGATGTGATGTACTATATTGATCCAATAATAGAAAGTTACCACAACAATTTGATTTGACGGTGTAATCGTCTCTTTTGAACCTTACGGCCTCCATAATTCTATAATTTGACATTTATTTTTAGCACCGCGTTTTACTATACGTTCGGGTTCGCTTATGTACTAATTACGTTAGTGATTTTAGGGATTAGCATGGTTGTATTTAGAGGAAGTGTACCCGCATTTACATGGAAAAACATTTTGGAAAAATCACCCTCAGCACCCTCAACCGAGATTCGAGCCTCATGTAATCAAATTCTATTTCCATTGCTGCCAACTTATTATATATTTTTACTTTCTCACCGTCCATTAGAGAGAGAATGTAATGTTATCATCGAGAAAATTTAATTAGAGATTATGAAGAATATCGACGTTATATGACCCCCTGAATCCAATAGAGTGGTTTTTAGCGAAAACGTATGTCCGGCTGTCTATTTCTATCTAGGACAGGAGCCGAAACTATTTTACCGATCGGGTTAAGACTTGGTATCTGGGGTTTTCATTAGGTACTCCCGAGGGGTCTATTTTAATAGATATATAAACCTAACTAAGGGAAGTTTAATTAATGACCAAGGGAGGAAAAAATCGATTTACCCAAAATCGGTTCTAAGGATTTTGATTAAAAGTCGTATTCAGACACTGTTTACCATTTCAAACAAAATTGCGACTCTCATTTCCCCCTGAAAATTACTTTAAGGTAACCTTACATCATCATACATTTCTATTTTTGATCATATCACCGTGGCTATTAGGGATACGAAATAGCTCATTAATTGGAAAATTTAGAACTGTTCAAAATAAAAATGTGTAATTGAAATGTATTTGTATAAAACCGATAGTCTATGAGCTAAATGCCAATTTATATTTTTTAAAAGATATGAAATGGGAAATTAATTTCTATGCTCTTTGATAGAATATAGAGTTTTTCTATAATGTTTCTGCAAGAATGTATACATTCTTATTTTACATATCTTACGAGTTTTAAGTAAATATCTCCATTTTTAGGTAAAGGATCAACAAAGTATGTGTGGTCTACCGTTTAATTTGTTTACTTTTGATTTTGTGTTTTGACACACATATTACTTTAGGATAGTCTAAATAAATATTTAAACTGATTCCTTTCAAAATTTGTTTACTCTATTCTAATTTTCAAGTGATCAAAAACATATTTAAGTACTTAAACTCAATAACTTTTGATGTTTTCCTTTTAAAAAAAGATCCATTAAGAATAACATCTGCATGGCTTAAGAAATGTTCCATGATAGCCCCCCCATCCCTTATTTTTTTAAAAGTCAAACGTTGAAATAACTTTGCTTATGAAAGTGGTCTTTAAATCCCCCGCCCCATGAACTTATAATAATAATAAACCCATTTCAAAAGACGGCTAATGCACGATCTGTCCAAACAAACTCGATTTTAGTTTTCTTTTTCTTCCCCCCTTCAAAGGATCTCAATTTTGATTAAGTTAAGTTTGACCTTGGTGGTCTTGGGGACTCAGGAGATGTTCGTTGGCTCAAACCCAACCGGAATTTGATGGATTTTCCTTGAGCGATAAAAATCATCAGCACAACTTCCTTCGGAGGGGAAGCAAAGCCATTGGTCCCATGTCGATTGCAAAAGAATCCTGCAAGGTTTGTGAAAATATATTTCCGGGCAAAATTGGTTGGCCCTTTCGCTATCGCTCATAGAGATTCTAGTGTGCTGATATAATCAATTGGTTAATAAAATGCACGTTAAATAACTCAATAAATAAATAGTTAATTTAAGTGCGCTTGGTTTGGGAGTAAGTAATTAATCTGGTCAAAGATCGATTCACAGCCCGCCGGTATAGTCAACGTGTCATGTGTCGAGACCTTAAGCTTGATATTCATTATGTCAGTGGGTGGAGGATTATATGGATGGTACTAAAAATAGAGTCTCATTTTAATTCATCATATAGCTAACATAGGTGGTCGCATAGTCTAAGGCAGCGTTTTTCAAACGGTGTGCCGCAAGAGTTTGGAGGGGGAAGATAAAAAAAGAAGCCAGAAATATATTGAAGAATAAAAATAAATCTTTTTTAAATCCATGATCAACATTTATACTTTCTCTTGACCCCTCAACGTGAGAAGTACTAAAGTTATAAAAAAACAAACGAATTTGATATTTTTATAGAGGTCGACACGTTTCATGACTCCCCAGGAACAGAAAAAGTTGTTTTTTGCGATGTCGTCTGTCTATCTGTCCGTCTCTCTGTATCTTGAACTAGAGCCGTAACAATTTCACCGATCGGATGAAACTTATCTAGGTTTTCATACTGCTACGCAGGAGTTTTTGGAATTAGATATTTAAACCCTCAAACTTAAGGGTGGATTTTACTGAAGGACAGAAAGAGAAAAAAATCTATTTTCTCAAAATCCGCTAAAATTTTGAATCTAGACACAGTTTAACATGACAAACAAAATGGAAGTTTCTGTTTTTTCCATGAAAATTACTTGCAGGGTCACCTATCCATGTGCATAAATGTGCAATTTTGATCATATCTCAGCAACTATTTAAGATAAGAAATAACATATCATTGTAAAGATGTAGTAATATTAAAAATAAAACTATTTTGTTTAAAATATGTTTTCATTCAAACAATAATTTCTCATCTACAAGTCAATATATATTTTAATAACACAAGTATTATAATTTTAATCATTGAACTTTTAAAGACAATCTTAATGCCTGTTATTTTAATTTTATCATCTTTAAAAACTAAAGGTTTGCCTTGACAAATATTAACTCCATTTTCGGTGTGCCGTGATTTGAAAAAGGTTGAAATTCACTGGTCTAAGGCAGCACTCACTAGCTCGACTGTATTAGCCGGTTTGTTGGAATTGGAATCCCAATTGCACTGACATTTTTTCTCCCTAAATGATTGTCTTCTATCTTTCATAATGTACCTCTCTCCACCCTTTCCCCCTCTATGTATATTTTTTTTAGCACCGCGTCTTACTACAAGTTCAGGTTATACGCCTATGTACTAATTACACCAATGGCTTAGGGATTAGTAGGGTTTAATTGAGAGTAAGTAGACCTTCAGTTGCGCGGAAGGAGAGTGGAAAACCATTTAGGGAAAACCACCCTCAGTGCACCCGACTGGGATCAAACCCCTATCTCCCTGTCTTCAGCAGTCTAGTCCAAAACGAAATTAGAGCGTTAGACCACGCGGTCACATAAGTGGGTTATGTTACTATCTTTACTACAGTCTGAATATTTCACTTTTAATTTCAAGTTAAAATATCATCGTTACTTTACTTTTCATTTTAAGCTGATATTTTCTCTGGGTGATCAAGTTAGACAGAAAACTAATACTATAATCAATAGTGCATTATATTCATAGATAATAACTGCTGTTCACGTGTTTTAAGACGTTAGTCTCACAATAGATTTAAAACTCAAATAAAGATACATCCGAGGTGCTCGATTAATCGACTATGATTTTTAATTTTTTTTTTAGAATGAGCTATCAAACAAAACTTGTTTTGAACGGTTACCGTCTTTAAACAGATAACCAGATAAAAAAAAATCATGTAGGCTAAATATGTAGTTTGGTCCTAGGTTCAAAAGATGTTTTCTTTAAAAATTGGTCCATACATTTGGAAAAAATCGTGGTACAAATGGACAAAGAGATGAAATGTAGAACGGTCAAGTTAACGACGCTAACTACTTGGAGATAAAATAAACCTATTTTGTTAAGCGGATTGCACCTTAACTTGAAGCACCAAAGTACTCTAATTGCTATCACACTTAGACACCAATGTACGAGGTAGAAAGAGCGGGAATAAAATGAGCAGTTCACCTTCTGAGGCCTCTTGTTTATATATTGATAATCTTTCCCCTCTTCCTCTGCCGGGTTTACACAATCACTATATTATTTGCTCCTTGAAAACATTGACTTTCTTTTTAAAATAACCTTTTTTTTCTACAACGCTTTTGCTGCCACGGACTTTTTTTAATCTACACCCTGTCAGGACGACTCTTACAAGACATTTTCGTGACTAATCCAAATCGCTTAAGTTGTAGATTATTTATTATTTTTAGAATAATTGAGCAGTTTATGATTATTATTTTAACGTTCTATCTTTAACTCATTAATATGGGATATCCTATTTTGAGCAGCCGTGACGTCACCTGTAGGCAACGCCCTTAGACCGAGATATTTTTTCGCTCCCTTGGCTTGGCCTGGTCGTTTTCATGACGCACTGTGACGTGAAATTGACATCGCCGCAAAGCCCTTGTCATTCCTTGTCAACATCTGATCGGGCCAACACGAAGTGCTTTCCTCACCTAAGGCTGAGGGCACACTTTGTGACGTCAGCATTGTTTTTAACTCCTCTCACGTTGGCATACAACATGACCCGGATGATTTGTTGACGGAGTACCCCTATCGTCAGGTTTAGATCTACCCTTCATGAACGGGGGAGAAACACACAAAAATTTGCATGCTAATTTCACTACAGAAATTTTTTAAACACTAATGTTTTTTAGGAAAAGATTATTTTTTAAGAATATTCTGATTCTAATTAATATAATTCAAATTACTTGGTACATTTGTATCTGTGGATGAAGGGTATTAATCTCATCCAGTACCCCAGTGGGAAGGTTAGGTCGGGGTAGGTTGCTTCATCCTGATTTGAGGAATGTGTGTNAGTCGTAATAGCAAGAGCTCATAATAGGGTGTCTCTCCCCTTTTACCCCCCAACCATTATAATATGGTTCACCCCCTTAAAGATTATGATGAAGTGTTTCCTTAAAACTCTTATTCCTCCCCCCCCTTAGTTTCGGTTATATATATATATATCATCGCGTATTATTATCCTTTCGGGTTATTTGCTTATGTACTAATTACATTAATGGTTTTTGGGACTAGGAAGGTTATATGTAAAGGAAGTATACCAGAATTTGTGAGAAGGTAGAGTGAAAAAACATCACACCTTGAGAGTACACTTCACCAAGATTCGAACCTCGATCTCCCCGTCATCAGCAGTCTAGTCTACTGAGAGAGTAGCACCTTAGACCATGCGGCCACCGAAGTGGGTCTCGTTTAGATTGTTTGATAAAAGAGTTTATAGTTTATAATGTCAGAGTCCTTCGCCAAAAAACCTAAATTATATTATTTTTTAAAATGCATATGATATATACATGAATAAATAAAGTTGATTCACGACTGAAGTGGTGTTAGGTGACAGCTAGCAAACGTCACCAGATCCACTTTTATGTATCCATTCGCCAAACAATATGATCTGGGAATCATATGAAGCGCTGCTGCCACTTTCGATAGTCGAAACTTTCACAAAAAAATTATTGTTTTAAATTATATTCTACATTCAACAGTTTTTTCAGCTTATGCTAGTTGTCAGTTACAACCACTCCTGTGGTGAATGGACTGTACCTAAATACCTACATACATATATACATACACACACAAATTAATATTTTTTGATATCTGTGATATTTCTTATGGTTTATAAAAGTTTTTACTTAAACATCTGTAATTGCTGGCCATAGATATGTTTATACTTATCTTTTATTAATGTGTTAGTAGTAAATAGTAATAATTAAACTATTCGTAACCTTGTGCGCCTTCCTAAAATTCAACTACCATACAATTATTTTAAAATTTAAGTAAATAATCCCCTATTTTAATTTTAACTACTAAAACTATTCGTTAATTTTTGCACCTTTCTAAATCCCTACAATTATACATTTATTATATAATTTGGCTAAATAACAACCTATTTTAAGGGATTTATATTATATATACCTATTCACATAATTATATTGATTTTATAATTTTGTGTTAACTAGTTTATATTGTATTGCTTTATAAAGGGTGAATTTAAACGTTTTCCAAATGCAATAAACAACCACTTTATCATTATTAAATATATATATTTTGTATGACATATATCTTAATATTATACCATCTTTGATATTATTATTCAAGTACTAATTTCATACTGATTTGACACGATGCAGTGCATATCAAAATATGTCAAACTATAATAGTCAAATTAAATAGGTAATCCTCCAATTTATATCGAATTTGGCAAAACAATTTGTTTGATATTAGTACTAGGTCCTATATATAGCGTCTCAAAGTGGAATATCTCAGTTTGATAATATATCATATAACATCGGGTGAATCAAATGAAAATGAAGTTCAATATCACGGTTTTACTAGGCGGAGTGTTTGTGTTATCAACGCATCCCCTAATCGCACAGTCTAAAATACTTCACCAAGACGGCAGTTTCATGGAAAACATTTCAGAAGTGACAAACACAATTATCGATTGGCTCTACATAGGTCAGACAACACATCTTACAGCTGTGATTGAAGATGATATCCAGCCAGAAATAAAGAATATCATCAGTCACGCCCATGAAAGTATCTCTACACCCATGATAATCCTTGGGACATCACAGCTGATGCCTAGTTGGGAAGATTTTTTCCCGAAAAAGTTCACTGAAATACCATATACTGGAGTAATAAGGATACCAAATGGTGTCTTGTTGTTTATTAAAGCAATCAATAAAGAATTTTGGGAAGCTCTTGAAACAATTTCGTCGTCATCCATCTGGAAACCACAACAGATTCTGACGGTTGTTTTAACTTTACCCGCTGACATGAATGTAATCAAGTCTGATCTCCCAGCAGGGTTTGGCCAGTACAACATATTAAACGTGGTGCTGATATACCAATGTGACGGATGTTTCTCAGATGTACTTCGAAACCCTCTTCGTAAATTGAACAGCTCCTGCGTTTACTTGCTCAACCAATTTCTAAATCACTTCTCCTGCCTGGAAGACCCAAATAGCGTAGCCTTAAAAAAGGGGTTAAACACTTTCCGCGAAACTGCAAACGATATTCTCGGCCGAAACTTCACAGTGGCCATAAAAAACTACAGGTTCCCGCTTAAATCGAACATCCTTCGATACGAGATAAATCCGATCAGAGCGTTTGTAGACAAGATAAATGGTACACTGAATATAATGTGGTGCAATGATACGGCGGATAAAAACAAAAGTGACATTTGCGCAGCCGCTAGGAAAGACATCTACGGGAACGTCTTCATCAAACATATGGAAAATATCTTCATCTCGTCCTACCCTTACGATGAGACGTGTATGGGGATTATTGTCCCCAAGGCAGAACGCGTGCCGCAGTACATGAATATAGTACTCCCGTTCAGTAGGGATACTTGGGTTGCTTATTTCTTAACAGCATCCGTTATGGCCACCCTCTGGGAAATGTTCAAGACGGAATCGACGGCGGATTTGGAGAGTCTCTCGGAGACGGTCAGGATCCTTGTGACTGGCGCAACTGTTCTGTCCGCCTCGAGGCTTCCTGGGAGGCTGTTTCTTATCTTATGCCTAATCTACAGCTTGATCACGATGAACTCTTACCAAGGCGCCCTGACGAGCTACTTGACGAAACCGCATTTCTTCCCTGACATAGACACATTGGACGAACTCGACGAATCTGGAATGAAGGTCGGTGTACCCATATCGGCCTTCTCCCCCGAATCGACCCAGTTAACTGGCCAATTGGACCTTAACGACCGTTTCGTGTCACGGATGATTCAGAAAATTGAATTCGAGGAGGACGTGAAAAATACTTTGGACAATGCCGCCTACCACAGGAACGTGTGCGTTCTTACGTCCAACCAGTTGACCGTGCTCTACCATCAGATGAACGATTATTACGAAGAAGGTTACCCTCTGCTTCATATCATGAACGTCTGTCCGTACTCTTTTCGACTGACGTACGAGTTTCCGATCATGTCGCCTCTTCAGGAGAGGTTTGACGTGATCCTCGGCCGGTTGTACGAAGGTGGGTTCCTGCCCAAATGGTACTCGGTTGATATCCAGGAGATGACCAGGACAGGCAGCAATCTAGACAAGGCCTCTAAACTGAAACCTCTGAATTTTAGTCATGTGTGCACATCTTTTGTCATCCTTTGTGGAGGACTGTGTGCCAGTCTAGGGTTGTTTTTGTGTGAAATATTGTTTAGTTATAATAATATAAAACATATAAATAAAAAAACGCGCTTCATTTAGGACAAACTCTAATGATCATTATTATATGTTTCACTCTTTGTTTATCATGTTAAGAAAACTAATTTGTACAAACAGAAGCAATGGAAATACATATTTAAAAATGTATCATAACTTAAAATCGCCTTTTAATTTTTAGAATTTGTATTGGTCCTGGAAACCTAGTTGAATTGCAAAAATAAATAAATATAACATTCATAATATTACTTTTTACTTCTAACCTAGACTTAAATTTTCCAAATAAATTTAAATTTTGTGTGAAATGTTTAATGTGATTAACTAATTTATCCATACTGTTGTAATAAAGTTGTCTTATAGCTCCGCAAATATGATTAAAAAGTTTTTTTAAAATTAGTTGACTTTTCATTTTCACGCGTTTTCTCTCTAGTGATAAAAGTGTTTGAATATTTCAAATTTATTTTGGCGTGAACCATATTTTGAAATAACCCATCGTCTAATTAAATATTCAGTTAAAACTAAACGTCTTCCTGACAATTTTTCGCTTACCGAGGGGCCCTCTTAATATAAAATTGGTAAATACAACAAAATCTATGTCCCAGAGTAAACCAAAATCATGAAGTAAATTATTAATATTTTTGTTAGTGGTAAATTTAATCACGAGGCCATTTCAGCTTCATTATCGATGATTATGTCGTAATTAAATCCACTTAAAACATAAGTTTTTTCTTTCTACTGACATGGACCAAAATGCTAATAAATAATTGCTAAATTGTAGCTGGGAATCAATTTATATTATATTTAAGTTTGTAAAATAATCTTCTACTCACACCTCGTGTAGATTAAAAAGCTAGTAACTGTCAATATTCACTCAATTCTTTTTTAAAGTTTCTCTTTAGAAATTATTTATAAACAACACCAAGAAAAACCAATGGGACGGTTTTATACTTAATGCCATCGTTTATATTCACAAACTATGTAATTTGGGCAATCTCTCACTTCCTCACTATAACGTTTGACTAAAATTTAATAAAAATAAATAAATAATAGTTGAATGGATAATTTTATTTTAGTTTAAAATAGTTGTGGCAGCCCAAATCGTTTCTGGCTCACCGGTATTTCTCCCGATGAACCAGTACACCTTTGAGTACGAGTAAATTAAGATTATTACTATTACTATTATTATTATTATTATTATTATTATTATTATTATTATTATTATTATTAGCACCGCGTCTTACTACCCGTTCGGGTTGTACGCACTTACGCTAATGTGTAATGGTAGGATGATTGTGAGATGAAATGGAGGACCTACAGTTTAACGTGGAATCCGAACCACGGTGGTAGTCCTGGCATTCCTCACATTCACAAGTTGTGATTAATACACGTCTTGTCAGAGGTGAAGGAAGGGTTTGGCAATCAGATAAATCTGTGCTGGGAACTAGGATTGAACCCCGGACGCTCAGCACAGAAGTCCGACACCTTACCCCTAGACCACCAGGTCACCCGGTAAAGTAAGAAATGTGGAACGCTGACCCTCGTACCAACTCAGGGTTGCCAATACATTCTTGCTTCTAAATTATCTGAGCTCTTTAGGTTTTTCACAAGGAACTCGCAATTTTACAGGCTGCTGAAAAAAGACCAAATGATAGTCAAAGTGACTAAGTGTGGAGTCATGTAACTTAAGTTTAAAACTGGATGTTTTAAGATTGATGGAGAACTACATCTTCTGTCACTTTACAACCCTTGTTTGAGGAGTAATAAGACATGTTTAAATCAACGTGATTAATTCTTCAGTTACCCGCTTCAGTGGCCGAATGGTCTAAGGCGTCATTCTAGGGTTAGATTGGCCTGCTGAAGACGGGGAGATATGGGTTCTAATACCAGTTGGATCTACTGGAATGGTTTCCCACTCTCCTTCCACGCAAATACGAGTAGACTACCTCTGAGAATACCTCCTTCCTCATCCCTAGTCCATTAGAACAATTGTCATATATGCGTACAACCTGAACAGGTAGTAAGACATGGTGATCTTCAGTTAACTTCTTAGTCCATCCAAAGACTTCAGTTAAATGTCACAAATTAACAAATATTCCAGGATTTTAATTAGATTTTTTGAAACCCTTGTGTTTTCCCGGTTCTTCAGGTAAGTGAGAATGGCACTCTGGGTGGTGGCTGCACGGCACACCAGTGTGCCGTGGCACATCGTTTGCACAACACAGGTATAGACTATAAGATAGAGCAATAATGTAATAAGTCAAGGTAATAATCACCATAATTAGTTTCACACACATTTCGGTGGTCTAACGCCCTACTCTCGCTGTGTACTAGACTGTCGATGACGGGGAGATCGAGGTTTGAATCTAGGTCGGGTGTACTGAGGGTGGTTTTTCTTAAAATTGTTTCTCTCGTTCCTTCCTCGCAAATGTGGGTAAACTTTCTATAAACGTGACCTTCCTAATCCCTCAAACCATTAGTGTAATTAATACACAAGCTTTTAACCCAGCCGGGTAGTAATACACGGTTCTAATAAAATAATTGTTTCACGACGTAGGGTTACACTCCCAGCTAAAAGAGTTTGTTTAGTTTATTCAGTACCACGAATGTTTGGTATTTATCTATATTCTATTATTTTAGTTTTAAAGTTCCTTATTATTTACTTAACTAGAAATTTCTTGTATTGATTCATTATTATTTTATATAATTAACCTTTTTTATTTTCTGTCTATCACCTATTTAAAATTAATTTATATTTGTTAGGGTGGTATACTTGCTTCATTATGTTTTTACGCGCGGTTCTTTTCTTTAGTTTGTTAAGTGGTGGGTCTCTGAATGAACATGACACCACGTTAATGTAGCATCACAAAAATTGTTTATAGTAAACCATCTTCCTCTTAATTCGATTAATATATTTCCGTGTGAAGTGAAGAACAATAAATACGTGTGACAATAACTTGTCATAATCTCATCAACTTCTACTCCAGGTAAGTCTATCTGGGCCACACAACATCATCAAAAGTCTCCAGCTTCAAGGTAGGATCTAACCAGCCATATAATTTCACCTTTCAATTATTAATTAAATAACTTTATCACAAATACCCCAATCAACGAATCTTAAAGTGAGGATGTAGGAAATGCGATAAAAATCCAGGGTTTTTGCAGTTCTTATAGAAAAACATTTTTTTAACCAAAATAAATAAAATATTATCCCAGTAGAAATATAAAGTTTAATTTTCTTCACATTGTGATATCAAAAGTTGTTGAATATATGTCATGATCATAGTAACATTAGATGACAAACTTTTTAAATCAAGAGGAAAAGTTGTCATTAAATTCCAGGACACCCTTGACAGATATTCAACAACTGTTTATATCAACATGTGAAGAAGATTAAACTTTGTGCCTCTACGGGAGCAATATTTTATTCTTTTTTTGTGTGGAAGGAGAGTGGGAAAACATTAAGGAGAAACTGCCCTCAATAGATCCGACCAGGATTCAAACCTTGATCTCCCCTTCATCAGTAGACCAGACTAATACGAGATTGATGACTTGGGCCAATCCAAAAAAACTTCTTCCTTCAGTTTAGTTAAGTTTGATAATTTAAGGTGCCATTTACCAGTGATACCATTAAAACATAATATTACTAAAAAGATCTAACTAAAAATAAATGTTTAAGTGTATGTGCGAGTGTTCTATATATAAAAAAAGACTAACTCAACATGAACTACTCTTAAATAAACAAACTGTATATATTTCTTCTTGGGGAAAAATAAAACTTTACGATGTTTGCCATGAAACTGTGAAGTGCTCCGAGTATGATATTTTGTATTCCCTCTTTACCACGAGCCAAGGAAACAACGGAACTTCTTCTGATAAGACTTCACTCTTGCCTCCACCATTGCTGTGTCTCATTTTCCAAATGTTCCTCTTTGTTGTATATAAAACAGCCCCCCCCCTGATAAAAAGACGGCCGGTATATTCTCTTGCAGAGTTGATAGCCTCCACATTCGCGCTCAGTGTTGCCAACTGTACGATCTGGATACTACTTTTGAAATAATTTCACCACCTGTACATTGTACAATCCAATTTAAGGATGTTTATTAAAAGTAATATCCTATCGTTCTGTTATAAGGTAACACATTTTACCATTTTTTAAAATGAAAATTGGTGGCTTTATCAATATAATGTCAGAAAGTAGTATCCTACCAGTCATTTCAGGTCCAGATACTATCACTAGAGACTATAGAGTTGGCAACATTGCTTGTGTGTGAGAGTTTATGAAAGATTTTGACGTTACTGAAACGTTTCTGAGCATAGCAAATTAATGTTTTCACATTTAAAAAAAATCAGAAATTGAAGAAACTAGTTCACCTAAAAATTGACGTTTAAACATATATGATATTACTCTAATGGGTATGTATAAAGAAGGAAGCATTTTAGAAGTGATGTACCAGCATTTGTGTGGAAGAAGGGTTGGAAACCATACAGGAAAAAACCCTCAGTAGACCCGACCGAGACTCGACACGAAAATTACGTCTTAAAATTTATCCAACCCGAGTGTTGTTTGTAAATGTGCTAGAATAGTCGAGCAGAAATTCCTACACGCCAGAAACCCAATGGGTCTATGACTGTCTTGAATAGAGCTGTCTGGCGGTAGGAGAATTAACAGGAGAAGAGGAAATTACACAAATGTATGTGCGCGTCTGGGCTACATCAATATTTATCTCAATTTGTTGAAAGATTAGCCAGTACTAATGTACCGTTGCCCAGGGGACGCCCGAATGTACTAATCGTACATCCTTTCCGTGGAGGTTCTTTCCATGTCCCGATGAGATGAGGTGATGGTGATAGTGAGTATGAGGGTGTGGAACCAGTGGAAGCACTTAAAACTAACTTAAACCTAACCAACCAAACCCTAGTTGTGTGTGCTCCTCGTCTACTCATATGTACTATAATGTGTTAGGGATGAGTAAGGTTGAATTTAGAGGAATTGTACTCCCATTTGCGAACTGTACCAGCAATTTCTTGTAGAGAGAGTAGAAACCCATTTAGAAAAAAAAAACCTCAGTACACCCGAGCGGGATTCAAACCCCAACCTCCTGGTCATCCATATACCATTCTAACACGAGAGTGACATCTTAGACCGGTCACTGAACCGGGCAACTAGGGCTACCGTTGCCTGTCGTTGCACTGATGGTGAACTCCTAATTACCCCTACTTTACTTAATAAATACATCGATGTACCAAACATAATCTTCACCACAATATCGCGGTAAAATCATCTCTATATACGCAGAATTTCGGAGGTTAAACGTTTTAAGATGTGGCGGCTTATTGAGGTCTTCCAAATGGACCAAGATGCCATTCGGAACAAGAAGAGGTCTTTAAAGGTTTAACTGAACGACCATCTAATCTAATCGTTATTACAGCTTTCAAATCCAAGGGTGAAGGGGTGGGGTAAGTGGAGGGAGGTAAAATTACCGCTTTAGTGAAGTGTTTTGCTTTGAGAAACTTTGGAGTCTTGCAAGTTGCGTCGTCACTACAAGAAGATAAATGTAAGATTGTCCACTGGGGCTAAAGACAAGGAATGGCTTAGAGGGGGTGCTTTTGATGGGGAGTCAGTGGAGGTCATATTTATTTTGTCAGAAGAGGGAGGAAAGGGAGGTTTCGAAAGGAGGTTTCATCGCTTTGCTAAACTCAACTCTTTTTGTATCCAACACAGCTTTGGTCCTTGGCTCGAGCTTCGGTTATGTTTTATTAATCATCCTGTTACACTAGTGTGGTAAACTATGAGTAAGATAAAATTTATAAGAAATAATAAGAATATTTAGTAGAATATAATTCAGTTATAGTTTGAGAAAAAATAAATTCTAGATAGTTGAAAAGTTGTTTGTAATATGTGTACAGTATATAGAAGCAAAATAACGTATTAAGTAATATTATAAGCAATAAATTATGTAAGGAAAACATTGGAAAGATAAAATAAGAGTGTATATATATGATAAATATAACTTTATATCTAAAATATGAAAATTAGCAAGAACAATTACAAAATATTAAAAATACAACCTCAAAAATAAAATATAGTTTAGGAAGTTCAAAACATTAGATTTTATAGTCAAATAAAATTTGAGACTATAAACTACACAATGTTGATCGTCTTATATCAAGCCAATTTGGATGACCTCGTAAAATGTTTGATTTAAGTAAAAAGGAGAAATTAAGTTGAGAAATGTACAAGTATTGGCGTGGAGGTAGAGTGAGAGTCAAATTTATGAAAACACACCATTGGTACACCTGATCTCCCACGTGACCGACAAATGAGAAAATGTTAAGCTCCAGGTAGAGTCTACGAAAAAAATGTTAAGGTAAGACAAATGTCCCGGGTTCAATCCCCGTGTCTTGGTATCATTTTTCAATGAATTATATTATGAATGAGATACTACTCATTTACGTAATTTTAATCATTCACTCTCTCCTCTCACCCCGCCCCTGAGTTTCGCCTTTCATATATACTTAATTGTATGAAGTTCCTTTATTCCATTTATCTACTCGACAAACCATGTGATTTGCAATGCCACGTGTTGAGTTGTCGTTAATTTTGCCAGTAAAAACTTTCACAACAAACTATTTGTTTTTAATAATGTTTTTATTTTGACAGTTTTTACATCATTTAAACATGAACTTACGAAAATAACCTTTTGAATGTTTCTTTTTTTTT
>CABFWO010000447.1:154144-168418 GCA_902155825.1 Timema genevievae | reverse complement strand
TTTTTTTTTTTTTTTTGTGGAAGTGGCATATGTGTGTGGTTCACTTAAAAAAGGTAATATTCTAAAAGGTTGCGTTCTCTTCACAAATTAAGATGGTGAACTAGATTAATCGAAGGCCATTGATGACGTCATACAAACCGTCTTAGGTTGTGTTTATGCGCATTTGATTAAAAAATAAAAAAACTTTTTATTTTGAAATGAGTATTTCGTATGGATCTTTCTCTAATTTATAAAAACAAATTTATATATTTTGGTGGCCAGTTATAAGAAGGTACTAGTGTGAATAAAATAATTTTGGATCTATTATATTATTCACTTTAATATCTCTTGATACCACAACTGCGAAACGAGAAAAGATAATAGTTTTATTAATATATTTGGTTCTTCCAATAACTTATGAAAGAGCCAATTATACCGTAATTATTATTAAAGTATTATTGAAAGCGTTTATAAACACTTTTGATCGATAATATAGTATTACGTTCAACCAATGCTTACAAAATATAATCCTTATAGCTGTCAGTTACCAACACTCCAACCGTGAATAGACTGTACCTTCCCATCACTATATCACTATTATACATGTCCTGTAACCCAATAAAATATTATTCAATTTAAAAAAAATACATCCCAGCAAGTGGGTTAAATCTCTATGTTACCAATCCGATTATTTGTGTTTCAAATAAATGAGGATTAAGTAATGTTCTTGAATACCCTGTCTTTGAGTTTCAAATTAATATACTGACCTATATTTCTGTAATAGAATAGATTATGGACTCAGACACTGGTTGTCTCATCAATCATAGCTAGCCCGACCAACGAGACTTATGTACAATATATCAGGCTATTTGTCTATCATATTAGTGTGTCCAATATATCTTATTGCTGGCACATATATTAATATATGATAGACGTACACACTTGATCACACAAAGGTGTATTCCGGCTCCGCTTTGAATTATTTTTTAATTTCTCTTACCCCTCTGAGAGACAAGTATGTGATTGTCAAAAAACTTGAGCTTGAGATTTTGATAAAAATAATTTATCAACGTCTCACTACCCGCTGAAACTACAAAAGTTTTTTTTTTTTGTGGTGCGGTCTGCCTGTTTGTTTGTATTTCACCCTAAAGCCGAAATAATTTTACCGAGCGAGCTGAAATTTGTGTCTAAGGTTCTTATAAGGTTCCCCTTGATTAATTTTTGAAATTATATATCTAACCTTGAAATGAGATATTTAACCCTGAAATTAAGGGTGGTTTACTGAAGGGACAAAAAGAGAAAAAATTGGTTTGATCAAAATACGATTAATGATTTGATTAAATTTTGTATCCAGGCAATGCTAAACATTAAAAATAAAATGACTTTAAGGGCACTTGGAATTAGCAGTAATTTCCAATTTAAATCATTTTTCCACGACTATTTGAATACGGAATAACTTATCACTATAACGTTGAAGTATTATTTAAAAATAAAAAACTTTTAATTGGAATAGATTTTTATAAAAATAATAATTTCTGAGCTCTAAGCAAATATACATATTTTATGGATCTCTTTGAAAACAAAAACTGATTGCAATGTTTCTGTAACAGTCTATATTATTTCATCTATTCCCTTTATTGACCAAAGATATTCCTCTTTTCTCAATTTTTTTGTAACAGTGAATATTATGTCATTCATTGCCTTTGGTGTAGTGTTTCTGCAGCAATGTATATTATTTCATTTTAAAGATATCACGAGTATTTTTTAAATGTCTCTATTTTAAGATAAAAAAGTCTGTGAAGTGCACCGTACCATTTGGCTAAGAGGGGGAGGGAGACAACACGGATTAGCACCCGTTCAAATTATCTGTGCGTATTTACACTAATGTGTTAGGAACAAGGAAGGTAAAGTTTATATAAAATATACCCGCGACTTTCGTTAAGCTATTGAAAAACCATTTAGGAAAAACATACTGATTACACCCAGTTGGAATTCGAACTTCTAGGAATGAAAAAGAAAAATATAATGGAAAATATTAAAATATGATGAAATCCATTGGTAAGACCTTCAATGCCAGTAACTTATCGAAATTTCATTCCAGGAAAGGAACAAAAAATATATACCCATATTCATAAAATAACTCCTAATTGAACATTTTCTAAATTGATCAGTTTTGAAACTGGTCAAGAATCGAACTTGGATACGTATAGTACATATGTTTATGTGCCATTTACCAATATAAGGGACTGTAATTAATTTATTCTGGAAACCCTGCTATAAAATTTGCACATTTAATGTTAAATACATGCTCCTGTGGCCACGTTGTCCGAGACGTTGCTCTCGCAGTATAATGTATTCCCAAAGACGAGGAGATCAGGCTTAAAATCCTGGTAGGATGTATCGAGTGTGTTTTTTCCTAAAGGTTTTCCCACTTTCTTTCCACGCAAATTCGGGTACATTTCCTAAAGATTCAATCTCCCTTCTAAACACATTAGCGTTATCAATACATAAACGTATTGCCCGAACGGGTTGTAAAACACGGCGAAAAAATGTAGAATATGTAAAAATAACAAAACATCTTCACGTAAAAAAAAAAAAATGACAGACACCAAAAGATTTTTATTTAGTTAATCTCTTTTGAAAATGGCTCATTTGATGTTGAAAAGTGTTTTTATAATCCTTTGTAAAAAAAAAGGCCAAGCCGTATTAAAATTTAATACCCATTACAATTTTGTTTTTTTTAAAATTTCGTATAATTCCCCCCTCACCGCCCCATCAAAGTTAGTTACGCGGAGAAAGGCGTTGAATTGAATGTTACAGTAGCTTTACGCCGTGTTTAATAATTTTATCTGTAATGATGAGCCTTAATCCGACGTGTCATTGTCAAGCGACGCATTCTCCCGGGTGCCGACGCTAGTCGACGCTTGGAGAAATAATCATCCTCACATTGTGTTTCATTTTCTGAACGCTGACAAGACACTGCGCCCTGTAATGGCTTCATTATATTACACGTATCAATCATTTGTACTCATGTTGCCGCACGAGTATGAACTCGGTTCTGTATCCTATGTAAAGACAGAAAGATGGCTTATAAAAATCATGCTTAAGGTGGCCACCTCGGTCACACCGCTTAAAATACAATGGTCTGTGTCGTTTACGGGAACTAATTCTATATTCTTTCCAAGCTTATACTCCCTTTCACCCTCATCTACAATCACCTATTGCCATGTCAATAATAAAGTTGGGAAATAAAACTACTTAACTTCTTATCTCAAGGTAAAGAGGAAAGCTGCTGCTAGTTCACAAATATGTTAACATTTTTTGTTGTTGTGAGCCTGTCAAAAATTACTGTATTTGTTAGAGACCTTTTTCATCAAGCTTTGTGTCAAAATTCCGCATATATGCTTAAAAACTCGTAGAAAATAATCTAATGTCACATTTTCACAGAATTTTTTTTAATTATTAATAAGACTCATATTAAAGGGTTATTAAGGAAAAAAGAGCCCTGTGGTAATATTTCGATTTTATTTTGGCGTGAACCATATTTTTAAATAACGCATTGCATTAGAGCTGAACGTCTGCGCGGCAATTTCCGGCTTACCGAGGCGGCGCCCTTGAGTTACCACTAAGTTGTAATATTGTTGCATATCTGGTATTGACACGGTATTATGATGTCTTGTTTGAAGTCAGAAATCCAACTTCTAGAATTAAACGTATCAACCATTTTCACTAAAGTTGCACTACCACAACGAGCAACGATCATTTATTATGTTCAGTAGAAAGTCAGAAATCTGGCTTCTTAAATCACGTGTTTCAACAATTTGTAATAATGTTGCATTACCAGTATGAACACTCTTACATAATGTTTGAAGATAAACATCAAGGGAATAAAATTACACTTGCTAATACTTTGCAACCAATTCTGTGGTTGCATTGTCTAAGGCGTCACTCTAGCAATAGACTGATATGACGATGACGGGGAGATCGGGGTTTGAATTCCAGTTTGGTGTGTCAAGAGTGTTTTTTTCCCAAATGGTTTTCCACTCTCCCTCTACTAAAATGTTGGTAAATTTCTTCTAAATTCAACCTTCCTCAGCCCTAACAAACTAGAATAATTATTATATATGCGCATAGTTCAAACGGGTAGTAAAAAGCTGAGTTAAAAAAAAATTACTCAGGTTGCAGAACTAGTATGAATTGGGTTATATGTCATGTATGGAGGCAGAAAGCTAACTTTTAAAATGACGTGTTCCAATCATTTGTATAAATGTTTAGTCAACATTATCAATACTGTTTTAAAATATGTTTAGAGATTAAAAGCTGGAGGAAAAGATTACACTTATTAAAAATGTATAATCAATTTACATTAAGTGTAGAACCCCTATTCAATGCGAGTTTGATATACATTTTTAATGTGATGTGTTCTCAAAATTATCACACTCATCAAATTTAAAAATTATATAAACCTATAATATAACATATAATTATTGTGATGAAAAAATCCATTTCTGGTATGATAACGATAAACAGTTTTCTAAAATAATTTCGTCATCATAAACTACGCTTAATATTAGTGTAAGCAAATCCCGTAATTAAATTAATTTATAATAAATATTAAAGGACGGTGCATAAGCCAGCACGGATTTTGTAGTTTAAAAAAATATATTAATGTATTTATTTTTCAGTTTATGAACCACTGCAAACAATTTAATATTACCAGACGGTGTTTTTTTAATAT
This sequence comes from Timema genevievae, assembly GCA_902155825.1. NCBI lineage: Eukaryota > Metazoa > Arthropoda > Insecta > Phasmatodea > Timematidae > Timema > Timema genevievae. Next base: position 163,701 of record CABFWO010000447.1, on the reverse strand, counting down.
TCTTCTTTCATTGTACTGGCTAGTAATCTGCAGAGAGCTATAAGAAAAAAAAAAGAAGCAGTGATTATCAACGACTTTGCCTACTTGGAGATTACGAAACTATCTTGCGAAGCGGGTTGCATCTTAAATTGCCACAACTAAGCACTTTAAGCTCTATCACACTTAAGACACCACTGTACTAAATAGAAAGAGAAGAAAGAAAATGTGCAGTTTATCCTGAGAGGCCTCTTGCCTATGAATTAATAACACTTACCCTCTTTCTCTGACGAGTTTACACACTCACGTTGCTATTTACGCCTAGGCACAGTTGTCTATCTTTTTAAATTGATCATTTATTATGTTTCCTATTCTAGATAGACAAATGCTTCCACGGACTTTTTCAATCTAGATACTTGCAGGAAGATTACTACCGGACATTTTCGTGATTAAACCAAATGCTTTGAGTTTTAGATGCTTTATAAATAAATACGTTTATACAAACAAAAACGACTTCATTATAAAACAAAACTGTTGTGAGAGTGTAAAACTATTTTTAGAGCTATTTAAGAATTGATGGTATTTGTTTCAATTTCATATCTTTAAAACCAGCCGAATGAAATGTAAATGCATCTATATGGGAAATCCTATATTGATTTGTCGTGACGTCACAGGTAGAAAGCGACCTTAACAATATGATTGGATTGATTCGACAACGCTAACTGCCTTCAAATAGAACAATATAAATTTATAAAATAAGAAATTAGCTTTGAGTTTTTGTCTGGAGTAGAGAACTAAAATTAATGACTATATTTTTTCTTTACAATAATTGCTTGTAATGATATATACTTGGTAGTATTAATTCTTTAACGAGATAAAAAAATAAAATATTTTGAGCTTATGAATGAGATAAAATTAGTAATAGTTTATTTATTACATAATAATAATTGTTAGTTTGTTTGTCATAATATATTATTTTCTAATTTTATCGTTTAATGTTTTAAAGATTTATTTTATTAATAATTTCTGTATTTAAGTTACTGCTTTTAAAATCATAAATATTGATAAATAATTTACCGAGGGAAGCGATGTCCTGTTTTAGTTGGAACATTTTGTTTTTCGTCTGTATACGTCATCTATTTTTTTTTTCAATTACTGCCAAGCATGAGCCCGTTTTTGCTAAATTTGGCATGGATATATGTTTAACCTCTATATTTTTAATTTTTACACATATTGTGAGCCCGATATCTTAAACCACATGAACGAAGATTATTCACGAATAATATAATGTAGCTTTGAATATTATATTCATTTGTTTTCTGTCTTACTTGAGCAACAAGAGGAAATATTTTAAAATTCAAAGAGAAATTATAGGAAATATTTCAGCTTGAAATCCAAAGAGTTCTACTGTTCACATCACTAATAGTTTAACTATTTTGAGACCTGTTTAAGTGTATGGAAAGTTTTTAAAGCTTTAATTCATCATATTAACCAAAGAGATTTAAATTAATTAATTAATAAAGAGCTCAATCGCTCACTGGATTCACCGTAGTTGGGTCTCATTAAAGTTTCGATTTACCACTCTTCAATAAATTCAGTGAATTCCCTTGAAGTCAAACTTATTAATTAGTTCATTAGATTACGACTCGTCTGGCGTATACTAATTTTAATCACACTAATGAGGTAGGGATAACGAAGGAAAAAAATACACCTACATTTTCGGGAAAGGAAGAATCGTAAACCGTTTAGGGAGGATGGGGGGGTACAAAGTTATACGCCGGGATCAAGGATTGAACCCCGGACCCCCCAGCACAGATGCCTGATACCTTACCCCTAGACCACTAGGTCACCCTAAAAAATATATATTAATATTACGAAATTTAGTGAAATTNCCCCCTTCCTGTCCCCCCCCCCCCCAAAAAAATGGTCACTGAAACTCAAAATTCTCAGCGCTATGTAGCGGGATGGGAAGGTGTCTTCATCCTTAACCACAAAGTCAAAACTAATATATATATATATATATATATATATATATAGAGAGAGAGAGAGAGAGAGATAGAGAGAGAGAGAGAAAGAGAGGTAAAGCTTCACTTGAGGATTTGCCCGCAGGTTTTACCGGTAAAATCCGACAACCCCTTTTCACTGTAACGACGTATATTAAATCTCCATAATAGAGGGGGTCTGAAGATGACTGGCAATGAGTAGGCTACGTCATGTGAGTTATCTTCACGTGTCATGTAACAACCTCTCCCTTTAACCACGTTTGATTAGAAGTGTGGGAGAGAGAGGGGTGGGGTGGGTGATGACGAGGGTAGGAGAGTGTTCTAGAATACTCGTGGGCGTGACGTTAAAGATGGTTACTTGAGACTCAACGTGAGGTGAAAAGAAAACTACTCTCTCCATCACAGGCAGAGTTAGGAGAGCTGTCAGCACACCTGGATATATTGTCTGGGAGGAAAATGAAGGGTAGTGGATCAAGGAAGGGACCTGGGAGAAAGGGAGGAGGCTCCCACAAGGACGTGTCGTTGAGTGTTTCCACGTTAAGCAAAGCTTGTTAAAAACTGTACGTGTGATATGCTCTTCCACAATGGCCCTTTTATCGAATAAATCCAATAAATGTTCTACTATTTTATTTTACCTATCATGAAGTACCCAATACACCTTTTTAAAATTCCTTCTTATTAGTTGAAGGCACCCAATTCACAAATATATCCCATTAAAAGTGCCTAAGTCACGCCTGCTCAAAAGGAATTATATTAACGTTCAGAAAAGGTTGTTTTATTAAAAAAAAATTGATTGTAACTATGTTTTCCATGGACAACACTTCACGACACGCCACTGGCCGTAACCATCAAACTTCCCCCAAACACTGACCTACTTCATTTATTTTAGCACCGCGTTTTATTCCCCGAACGGGTTATCCATATATGTACTATTTACGCTAATGTGCTAGGGATGCGAAAGATTAAAATTGAAATAATTGTATCCACATTTGCGTAGAATGATATTGGAAAACGATTTTTTTTAAACACCTTCATTAATCACAGACTGGATTAGTCACATTCTTTTCTAGACTATTTAATAAAAAGTTTATAAAACCTTTAATTTTTTCTAGTAATTTTCTCTAGCATTTTGTAACAATCTTCTAATCTAATCTAACAACTTCCATTCTTAGGTAAGCTTGATAGTTTAAACGTTTAGCCTAATTTTTTCATCCATCCTATTTATAGCTCATTATTTTCAATTTTTTTAACTTTGTTTTCCTAACCTTAGCGAACTTATTTAAATGAACTTTACATTGGTTTTCCTCAGAACTGATGATGGCGAAACGCAAAACATATAGTCACCGTCCAAGACCAATGGTGACTGTCATCCAATAAATAATGAGATGGGGACCCACAAATTAAACCAGATAAGGAATGCCAAACTTTTATTAAAATTGTATCATATTACATCATCAGCTTTCTAACTAAACATCTTTCAACTTGTCAAATGTACTATTATTAATTTATATATAAATATATATATATATTCAAATACTAGATGAGTTGAAGGAAATAAGAAAATTCTGGGAGCTTTAGGAGGAGGCAGAGGACAGGGATTATTGGCGGTCTAAGTTCACTGACAAAAAGGAATGGACCTGTCGTAGGACAGAACACCTAAAAGTAATAATGCTTACATAATAATCATTTCATAAATATTTTGTTCTAGATAAGATACATGCAATATTGTATGTTTTATAAATTATAAAAATGCCATCATTATTATTGTTCCTATGTATTTTAAAGTGTTATATCTTTTTAATTTTTAAATATCAAATTTATACATTTGTCTTTCTTCATCAAGTTCTCGTCCTATGTTTTGTACAATTTTTGCTACTAAGAAACACTGCAATTTTTTTAACATTAATCAAATTTAAATCTTAATATTTTCATCATTATATAATCTCAAATTGTAGTAAAATAAATTTGTAATTAATAATTCATAGCTCAAAAACTAACTCATTTATAGCTTTATAATCTCATAATATACAAATAATTACATCCTTTTTACACTTTTTTATTCATAATACAATTTTTCCTTGTTAACTTAATTAATTTACATAATCTTGACTTATTATTCAACTTAAGGGTCATTTTAAATTCTCATTGTATTACTATTCATTCTTTTTGACGTTTTTACTCATAATAAAATTGTTTCTTGTTGACTTTACTAGTTTATTTATCTTGACCTATTTGACGTAAATATGTTCATATAATATCAAGTCATATTTAATGTAACATAATAGTTTCTCCTTATATTAAAGTTTAATTTATCTCCCTACTACACTTCACAATGAATTAATCTACTTTTGTTCCACAACGTCCAATCAAATATTAGTAATTAGACAAAGTATTAGAGCAATTGTTTCAGTCTGCGTGTAGGTAGTACTGTTTGTTGTGGTGAGCTACGGATTGCCTATGAGGCAGCTTTCGGTAGATCGTAATTACGAGACATGAAACCTCAGCGTACCACGTCACACCAACATTTTGGTGTGGTGTATGTGGTGTGTCCCTACCACTAAGCCCCCCCTCCCTCTAACTCTATGATTTATATAAGGAGTGTGGGTTAGGGGATCCACCAGAGGGATGAACTCGGGACTCTATCGTGAAATGAGGCGGATCCAAACATATACTCTGTACAAGGCGATAATTTGTAAAGTACGGGCCATAATAAATTGTTAGTTGGAGACTGTATCTATAATAGTTATATTCAAATAGAGTAGAGCCTATTGAATCTGTATATTAATTTGAATAGGTACTGTATATTTACCTCACCTTGCTTTAGAACTTATTAATTTAAGATACAGAGCAGTGGCGTGGCATGGCGTGATGCCGGAGCAAGCAGAGTTAAGTTTAGTATTTTTTTCTTATTTTTTATTTTAGATATTTATCGTGCACTTTCCAGACCGACTGATTGTATAAGCATGTGTCTTATAAACTAAATTAAATTTATAACAGACACAACAACCATCCCCCGGTCGTTAATTTATTACTGTGAAAGGGGAAACCCACATTTTAAAAATTATAAGGTTTTTTTTCCATGACAGAAATGTAACCCGGGATATTTTTCTCGCTAAGCGGACAATCTGCCAATTTAGCTAAGGTGTTGAATAAAAGTTTAAGCTGTGCAAGGGAATATGTTCTTATCACTCAGTAACACTTGTTGGTCAGGTGTCAATGAGGATACATTCCTAACTCAATTTGACCCATCGTACTTTGTCTCTGCTTTACTTACCTCACAATAGAACGTATGTTCGTTGATACCTGGTCAGTGAGTGTTCCACTGAGTGATTAAAACGTTCTCATTCCTAATATCCAGTTAAAGCTTGTTCTGACTATCCTGGCAACAAACCACGCCACGCCAATGGTCATAAGCCATGTATGTACTGTGTAGTAACATAAGCTTTGGTACGAAACCATCTTAATTTTTGGCCAGTATTATAGCGGAGTAGAATTTACCTTGACAATAATAGGTTGGATACCTCCTTCTAGAACTAACTTCTACCGTCCTAGTCTAGATAGCCCCTTCTAGAACTAGCTTCAACCGTCCTAGTCTAGATAGTCCCTTCTAGAACTAATTTCCACCATCCTAGTCTAGATAGCCCCTTCTAGAACTAACTTCTACCGTCCTAGTCTAGATAGTCCCTTCTAGAACTAGCTTCCACCGTCTTAGTCTATATAACCCCTTCTAGAACTAACTTCCACCGTTCTAGTCTAGATAGTCACTTCTAGAATTAATTTCCACCATCCTAGTCTAGATATTTCCTTCTAGAAATAATTTACACCGTCCTAGTCTATATAATCCCTTCTAGAACTAATTTCCACCGTCCTAGTCTAGATAGTCACTTCTAGAACTAATTTCCATCATCCTAATTTAGATATTTCCTTCTAGAAATAATTTACACCGTCCTAGTCTAGATAGTCCCTTCTATAACTAACTTCCACCGTCCTAGTCTAGATAGTCACTTCTAGAACTAATTTCCACTATCCTAGTCTAGATATTTCCTTCTAGAAATAATTTACACCATCCTTATCTCTTCTCCTACTTCATGAGTGTGTGTGTTAGTTTATATTTTTATCGACACTATGTCTTATGGTGGGCCGTCATATCTGATGGAGTGATGGGTCTTTTGTTTTACCTATTACTTACCCGTCCATCTAATTAGCATTTATCCATGGTAATAGGGCAAGAATGAAGAAAGCATTATTATTATTATTATTATTATTATTATTATGTGTCCTGATTTTCGACAGATCATTAACTACCTTATCCAAATTATCCTATGGCCCTATCTCTTAGAACTTCCAACTAAATCTTTTTTTACGAAATAAAAATGCAACATAAAATAAAACGGTACACGTACAGCCTAATATTTTTGGTCAATACACTAATTTAAAAAGGAAACATACACACAAGTGTATGTGTATATATATATTTAAGAAAGAGAGAAAAATAAAGAACTAACATAATTTTGTCTGTTCGAGACCTCAGCAAAGTTTCGATAAGGGTAAAGCAAAGACGTTGAAGTCCTTAAGGGCATGTTCGTGCCAGGCATTTCAGCAAGCCAATCACAGAGCGAAGCACGATCGGACTCGGTGAGGAAGACAACTAAGCGGGAGAGACAAAGAACAGTAGGTAGATAAAAAGTCTGTTAAAGGGAGCGAAGCTAGGAGATAGCCCTACAAAACAAACAAAAAATAAAACGTGGAAAAAAAAGAGGTAAAGGCAAAAAAACTAAAAAAAAAGGGTAATGTTTAGAATGTGATGAAAGCACAGAAGATGTTGGAAAGCGAGTCCGGCCAGTGAAGATATATTTTGTAAACCTCCCCCCCTCTTACGTCACACCTTGTATCGAACAGGAGAGGGGGTGTAGGGGTTGGTACGAATATGGTCCATTGTTCTGTTACACTTACCCAGATGTGACACTTCACAAAAGAGAACCGAACACTTCAATAGCTTCTCTTCATTTCCTTTTCTTTACATTTCTCCTTCTCTTTGGAAACTTCTAAGGATGCGAATAAGTATTGTTTTACACATAGCCTACAAGATCTCTCTCTTTTTTTTACTTTCTCATATAGAGAAAGTATTGAAGTGGTGAATTTTTAAAAATAAATTCTGTATGTCGATTTCGTTGTTTGCAACTAGAGTCTGTTCATAATATTTGTTTTTTATCTGGATGACAATTCGAAAATCATATGTTTAGGTTTCGGGTTGCCAACACTTGTAAAAGATCACTGTTTTCTTATAGATGTTAAGTTTTTTAATTACCTGTTATATTTTACATTTAAAACGACATTAACTTAAGTTTTCTGACACCGTTTCATAACTTTTAATAATTTATTTTTGACCAATCTGAAACAATATTTTAAACCAATCTGAAACAATATTTTAAACGAATTTAAAAATACTTATTCTTCGTTTTGGAACGTTATTAATGATGTGTAATATAGTGAATACATTAATACCGTTTGATACAGGTATCACATTTACTTGTAAAAGAGAAAATACTTGTCTATTTTTATATATAATAAATTATTTTATGATTATTTATCGCGTTTCGAAATATTTAACTGAATGAAAATGTTTATATCCACTGCGTGGGTGCATCATTGTAAAAGACTCGTTTCCGTCATGTTCAACAATCACGTGGTTTAAATTCGTCGGTCGCCATTTTGAATCTATGTTTGTTAGACCTTTTGGGAAAGTGTTGTTAATAATAATATTTTTGAGTGGAATAAAACGATAAATAAGCTTTGTGTCCGACCTCAAATAAATATATAAATAATATTAGACTAAATTACTGTGGTTAACTATCACATGCATACACTACCATCTGTTTTCATTACAATTATCCAAAGTGATAGATGCCAGCTGTTGGCGTAGGGATGTATTAGGGACTATTTCTAGTAACTTCTTGAGCTGTCATCCAAGTAAACTAAGGTCGTGAATGTATTTTATATCTACCTAACCACTATGTCCATCCGGCTTTCCTACATTCCTGTCTGTCTATCTGTCTATATGTCTGTATTCCAGACTACAGTCGTAAGGTTTGATATTCAAACTTAATATTTAGTTATTGTATGATAACCTACAAGAAGAAATTGGAGTTTTTAATTTTATCTTCAAAATTAAAAGTAATTTCTTGATAACCAAACTCTGATCCCTTAATCATCGGCAGAACAGTATATTTTGAAGATAGACGCTCTTAAGCCATTCTACCACCACTTGTCACATTTAAAATAAATTAATGTTGCATTTATTTAATACTAGCAGTCCCGCACGGCCATGCCCGTGACCCACTGTAGTATAAGAATTATTTAAGCCCCCACCCCCCTCCTCCCATGGCGCCCGATTTCATTTTGAAACGTAATTCTAAACCAGATTAAAAATATGTTCTTAAAAATTTGTTAGAAATAGCCTAATTAAAAAGTTAATAAAAAATTTAAAAATCCAGCTTTGAGGTGCATTCGGAGCTCCTTCCGTCCATCTTTGTTAAAAATTTCAGATCTCTGCGTACCGTAGATTTTGCTGGGCATCGCACACAAACAAACAAACAAACAAACGCACAGACAAACACTCCCTTTTATTATTATAAATAATTTAACTTAGTGGTAGAACACCAAGCCACATAGGCACCCAAATAAAACCTAATCTAATTTAACGTCTAGTGCTAAGTATCTATAACGATTTAGGGTCGTATCTTAACCGATAATTATGTGTCCGAGCAAGGACTTCCGGTGAGAACACGCCACGTGGTATTAAAAGTCCTTATAAAGTTAGCAGAGAGCACAGTATACATGTTACTTACCCCCTCCCCTTTTTCTCCCCTAGTTTGTCTCTAAAATTCGCCTCACTCGAGGGTAAATACGAAGTAGGACCTACACCTACAACACGTGTGTGTAGTGTAACGAGCAAAAAGGACAAAGTTGGCAGATACTACTGGTCTCTGAAGTTGGTAACCCTGTTTTAGCAGTTATACAGGTGGACAATGGCTGACACCAAAATTGAGCTTTCTAGTTCACGACGGTTGATAAATTAGGGAAGAGAAACACAACATTCCTTCCCTAGAGTGACAGAATTTTAGTGGCCGGAGGGGTGAGGGGGCGGGGGGAGAAGGAATTTAGACAATCTGCTCTGGCAAGCTGACACCTCTCCAGCCTTCGTGTCAGCTTTAACGACACATTCTGTTGAGGGGGGAAAACAAAACAAAAAAAAATTAAAGGGACAGCACGCAATTAGGGTGAACTATTCTAATCTGGCTCCCATAACCCATATATTCCTCCCCCCTACCCCCGACCTTCCATACTTCTTAAAATCTATTTAAAAAAAACCAACTTTATTACGTTTGTAGTTCAACACAAAAGCACTAATTTCAGGTCACATCTGCTTCAGAGTTGTTGTAGATTTGGAAAGAAAAAGTCATGGGTGATTAGGCAAGTCAGCTAGGGGGAATTATAAACGTGGGTAGTTTTGGAAAACCATACAGAAGGGGTCAGTAGCCTTTATCAAGTGGTTTAAAGGGGAAAAGGGTTGGGGGG
>CABFWO010000447.1:121022-154032 GCA_902155825.1 Timema genevievae | reverse complement strand
GGGGGGGGGGAGTGAGCAATATACAAGTTAAGCCTACATTCCTCAAATAATTTCAATGCCTCTATAATAGCAAAAATTATAACTTCTGATTACAACATTTTTGTCAATTAATGTGCAACTGACGATAAAGAATCCTGATTTTTGGAATCGTAGCTCTTTAGGATAAAGTTAGAATAATTTAGTTGTTTAGTTTAAAATTATGGTTAAAGTTATTGTTATGAAGATAATTGTATTAAATTATATTGATAGAAAAATATTTCCATGGATGCTACTATTCTAACATAAATAAATAAAACTATATGGCCCCTAAAAACATAGAAAAATCAAAAGATATTTTGTAAATATCTCACTACTAAGAAAATTGAAATTGTTTGAAAAAATAATAACTAACCCAATTACAAACGGTGATTGAGAAGTATTAAACTAGTTCTTGTTTTGATTGTTGTTGATATGATGATTAAGAGTAAACTGATAAAAAATATGTATTAATATTGGGTATAGATGAGATTTTAGAAAACTTTCTAAAAATTTGAGTAAGGAAAGTTAAATTAAGATTATAAATAAGACTTTAAATAAAGTAAATTGAGAATTTATTGACGTTCCCTCTTCCCCCCGCCCCCTTCCGTAGCCTTCTAATGTGATAGTAGCAGAGACCACTAGGGGTGGAGGACTACGTATCGGTTGCAGTGATTCGGTTAGATTGAAAATCGGATTGCCGGAGTTCGGAGTCAGCTTAATACTGTGTATAAAAAATTTAGTGATACGGTCCACCTCACACACTTTCTTTCTCTTTTATCTTATAATAGAAACATTTACTAAAAACTAGTAAGATTTATGAAACGAAATAATATACATTGTTGCAGAAACACTTCATCAAAGAGTATACATGAAATGATATACACAATTACAGAAACATTGAGAAAATAGGAATATCTATGTCCACCAAAGAGCATAACAATCAATTTCAATTGTCAAAGATCTCCCTGAAGATATATATGTTTGCTTCTAGCTCAGAAATTATCGATTTTATAAAAACATATTCCAGTTCAAAGATTTTAATTTTGGATAGTGCTACAACCTTTTAAAAAAATCAGTCATTTATAATCTCAAATAGTTGTGGAGGTATGACCAAAATTGGAAATTACTGATTATGTATATTACCCTTAAAGTCATTTTGATAGGGAAATGAAGATTTCCATTTTGAATAGTTAAATATCTAATTAAAAAAAAATTCTTGGGAATCTTTTGAAAGCCCTAGTTTTAGCCCGATCGGTAAAATTATTTCGCTCTATCTCGAGATACAGACAGATACAAATATGGCATTGCAAAAACATTTTTTTTTTTTATGTTTCAAGGGGTCATGAAACGTTGACATTTATCAAATTCTTGAGTTAGAATTTGTTGAAAATCCCAATATTTCTCTCTCCGAGGGGTCAAGAAACAGTAAAAGTCACATTATATTTGAAGAGAGCATTTCCTAGGCTAACAAAAAACTTTCATTTTTATAAAAAAAATCAAATTTAATTTTCTTCTAAATCAATTAATTAAACTTTCTAGCACATTCTAAAATGTCCAACACAACAAAGACTTCCGTCCGGGCACGAAGGGCATTCTCATGGAATCCTTAAAGTTAGAGATCCGGGTGGAGGTTGGAAGCTATAAAAGAATATAAACGTAGAGGAAGGCTTCCCCCCCACCCCACCCCATCCTACCATCCCCCTAACTCACGCCCTCACTTTTCATTGGCTTGAGAGTTTCGTGCAGTGACCGGCCATTATTCAAGATGGTGTGTGTGTGTGTGTGTTGTGTGTGTGTGTGTGTAAGGAGGGTTAGAGGAGGGGGGTGGACTCATTAGCCAAGTAGAACTCACAAAGAACACACAGAGAAAATTTTGTATTACGGTAAAATAAACAAAAAACAAATACGACCAAAAAAAAACATCAACCTACATGAAGGGGGGTAGTTGAGTGATTCACTATAACCAAGTTCTTGACATTTATTACCCTTTCAAACACAGCTTCAGCTTATTAAAAAAAATTATATTTTGAATTTTAAACCTTCGATGAAATGAAAAAAATAAGATTAAATAGGTTTAGTTACTTAAAACTTTTTAACTTTGATACAGACTAAAGTAAATTATTAAATATTTAAAAGATTTTAAATAGAGGAGCATTATATTTATAAATATATAAGCTTAATATATATATGCCTTTTATATAGTATTATAATATATATGGGTTTAGTACAATATTTATATATGCCTATTATATACTATGTGTATATTATGTGCCTTGTGTGTGTACCTGTTATATATACTATATAGTCTATTATGTATACACATACCTTTATGTATCAGTGGTGGCTTATAGGTTGCTTTTAGGCTAAGTACATAATTCAGATTGACGGCACTCTACTAGACAATCGTTTCCTCTAGGACCATACGCAGGGTTTTTGTAATAATCAAATTTTTTATGAGTAGGTATAATTAACTGGGTAACAATACAGTAACCTAATATAGTAATATAGCAATGGTGACCCATAAAATATTATTGAGATGTTTCCTTCAGCAATAGAAACAAATGGAATATTTGTATTTTATTGGGACGGTGAAAAATGTTAGCAAAAAATAAAATTTAAAAAAATCACACAATCATTCGCAGCACTCGACCATTCATGGCAAATCGATTCTACCAGCTTGTCCAAGATATACATTAAATTTCTGGTAAGAAATGCTTTCAAATATCGTTTCTCGCTGGAATCTAATAATAGAACCGTTTTTGTTTTTGTCTCATATTGATATTGTTTTCTCTAACGTAAATTTATTTCTCAATGAGAGGGGTTCTGACCTCCAGACCACACTACCTCCTTCCCCCCACACGTATGACCCCAGTTTCCTCGCATTCATTATCAAATTACCTATTAGTAACCATTGCAACAAACTATATATATATATATATATATATANTATATATATATATAGGATGTTCGGAAACTCTTAGCCCAAACTGCCATATAGCTTGTTTGAACCAAAAGTCATACAAAATCCCTCTACACTTGCATACAGAAAACTATGCTAATACCATTAAATTGTGTCCAAAATTTCGAGTCCAGCGCCGGGATAGCAGCGCTGTTCAAGCATGCATGTACAACAGGTTGCATAGGAGCTAGGCGCGCGGCACTGCACACCTCGACATCTTGGTGCACGGCAGCAGAACATCCCACAATTAATAGTAAACAACACACCAGTCTATCTAGAAATATGAATACGAGGGTCATCATTAACGGGCCTACATCACAGAAAGTGCTTGCCATTATTACAGGTGCAGTGCCACACGCCTAACTCTTATGCAACTTGTTGTACACGCATGCTTTAACAGCTTTGTTATCCCGGCATTATGTGCTGAGACTTTGAACACATTTTAATGGTATTAGCATAGTTTTCCGGATGTAAGTGTACAGGGATTTCGTATTACTTTTGGTTCAAACCAGCTAAATGTATAGTTTGGGCCATGAGTCTCCAAACATTCTGTGTATATATAACGCTGGAGCTACGATCATCGATCGTAATGGAATAATCAGTTAATATACATTTGGTCTGTAAAATATATTTTTTACTTTATCCATATGGATAAAGTAAAATATATTTTTTACTTTATCCATATGGATAAATATTTGTATTAGTTGAAGTTTTCAACCCCCAGGCTATGATGAATGTACTGATGTTTTATGTGCCCCAAAATTCAAAATAATGGTTTTTAATATTCTGTCTGTCCATCTGTATGTATGTCTGTTCTTGAGGCTACAGCCGGAACTATTTGGTTGTCTATAACTTATGTCATAACATATGTCTATAACTTATAACTCATATAATATAGAGGTATAGCCATATCTATATTAATAAAATTCTAATGGTGTTTGTATATATGTATGTATATCTGTGCAGGGAATTTTTACTTTCTCTCTATCTTACAGGTAGAGAAAGTATTGTGATCGTCAAAAAAATAGAACTCGAGATTTTGATGAATCTTGACGTTTCATGACTCCCTGAATCAGAAAATGTGATTTTTTAATTTCCATCTGTCTGTCTGTCTGTCTATACCTCCGACTAGATCCTAAACTATTTTACCGTAGGTGACCTGGTGGTCTAGGGGTAAGGTGTCAGACTTCTGTGCTGAGGGTCCGGGGTTCAATCCTCGGTCCCGGCACAGATTTATCTGATTGCCAAACCCTTCCTTCACCTCTGACAAGACGTGTATTAATCACAACTTGTGAATGTGAGGAATGCCAGGCCTCTACCGTGGTTCGGATTCCACGTTAAACTGTAGGTCATCCATTTCATCTCACAATCACCCTACTATTGCACATTAGCGTAAGTGCGTATAATCCGAACGGGTAGTAAAACGCGGTGCTAATAATAATAATAATAATAATAATAATAATAATAATAATAATAATAATAATATTTTACCGTTCGGGATAAAACTTGGTATCTAGGGTTTTCATAGGGTTGCCCCGAGGGGTTTTTGGAATTGTATATCTAACCTTAAAATTAAGGGTAGTTTACTGAAGGGCAAAAAGAGAAAAAGTCTATTTAAGATATTAAATTACTTATCATTACAAATATGTAGATCTATTTATAAAACAAATATTTTATTCGAAGAATATTTTTATAAAACCAATAACTTTCAAGCTATACGCAAATATTTATATTTTTTAACTTTTCGAAAACAAAAGGTAAAATATTGTGACCGTAAAAAAATCTAACCTGAAATGTTGATGTATGTCGACGTTTCATGACCCCCCGAACCATAAAAAGTTGTTTTCGCATTGCCGTCTGTCTGTCTGTCTGTCCATCTGTCTGTCAGTCTGTACTTCGGGCGAGAGCCCAAACTATTTTACTGATTGGGCTAAAACTTGGTATATATGGTTTTCATAGGTTTACCGCAAGGAATTTTTGGATTGAGTATCCAACCCTAAAATCAAGGGTAGTTTTACTAAGGGCTGAAAGAGAAAAAATGTATTTGATCAAAATCGGCTTTAACGATTTTGATTAAATCTCATTTATAAGCTTTGATCAATATTACAAACCAAATGGCTACTTTCAACTTTTCGTCAAGATGACTTTAAGTGTTCCGGTCTGATGCGTAAATTATAATTTTCAATTTTATCTCCGTAAATCTTTAAGATATGAAATTACTTATCATTGCATATATGTGGATCTATTTATAATAAACATCTTTTACTTGAAATATATTTTTATAAAACCAAGTTTTTAAGATATACACAAATATATATATATATTTCTTTTAACTTTGCCAACACTCTAAGGTAAAGTATTACGACCGCAAAAAAAAAATCTAGCCCGAGATGTTGATGGATGTCGGCGTTTCATGACCCCCGAACCCTAAAAATTGGTTTTTTCAACGCCGTCCCTAAAATTAATAACAGTTTACTAAAGGGTGACGTAAGAAAAATCCCATTTTCTCTAAATAGGCTATAACGATTCTATCTCTCTCATTTTAAACTCAATAGTCAATAATTACCTATTTTAATAGTCAAAATTTATAAAAGAGATATTTAATAGCAATGCGATAACCATAAGATGTGCATCCCCTAGCAAAATGACGAAAATTTTAACTGTAAGTCAAAATTTTAATACGAAGTGTTGACCCTTGGGGACCCAATATCAATATTTTGTAATGATCCAAATATACAAATGAAGAAGTTAATTCTTTAAAACTAAAATTATGAAATTTAAAACCATGAATAAAAAAGTTTTACGTATGCCTAGCGCAATTTATTCTCGGGTTTGCTATATTATATTACGAATTTTGAATAAATATCTCCATTTCTAACACAAATAGAGCGAGAAAGTTTGTGCGTAGTTCTGTACTATTTATTTTAAATTGAATTCCTGAAAAAAAAAATGGACTGTTCACTAGAATCTTGTTAATCCGAACTAATTGGGACCGGAGCTTGTTCGAACTAGCGATAGTTCAACTTAAGCGAGAGATATATATTTTCACCAATTTCAAATTACAGTTGAATGAGTTTAATCAAATTTTAATTTATTTAAATGAATATAGCACATAATATGTAGTGTAACTATTGTGTCGACCCCATCATGTAAATATTAAACATTTATTATCAGATATCACTGTTTAGAACAATTTTATTTTAACTTTTAGATTGTTTACCAATAAAATATATTTCAATTGACTTAAATTTCTCCCCCCATTTTCCGAAAAGTGTGCTAGGATTATCCGTAATTTCCGACTACCAGGATTCGTTCTAATGGGGTCTTACTGTATTCAACTTTCACCAGCCCATAAAGACTGAGGGGTTGGTCCGTTCTACCTCCGAGCCACTTAGATTCAATCAAGTTATTCCGAGTCAGGTGTGGCCTTGTAATAGAAGGACGGGCAGAGAGAGATAAAAGGAAGGCGCTCACTCTATCATAGCTTTTCATCAATCAACCTGTCGTAGCTTCAGCCGTTTACAATGCGAAAACCTTTATGTTGGAAACTGAGACGGTTTAAGGAAGAAAAAAAAAACCACTCTTTTTTTCGGTATACTCCCAGATTAAGAATTTGTTAATTTCTATAGATTGCTTGTGTCACAAATAAACTGCGTTCAATAAGTGATAGTTTCAAAAGTTATTGAATTCAAGGTCACCAAAAGAGAGTAAGGGTAGTTTATATCAGGCCTTTATGCCAGGATCACATGATCAACTTAACTTTAACTTAACGTAGCGTTCACTTAACTTAAGAAAAAAGATGTGTGATCACGATTTACGTAACTTAACGTAACAACTCGAGCCAAAAATCTGCAATCTAGAATAGGTACCTATGTATTTTGATCTGTGATTTGTAATAAATATATATCATGAAATTTTTTGATAAATTTTAGCTTTGATATTTTAGTTTAATTATTTTGTTTCAATCTCCGATCACTGGAACTAAAGCTAAAGAGTAGAGCTTGGTCATAAAACCAACAAATGAATTACTAAATAGCCCTGCTGACACCACTCCCATAATGATTGGCTGGCTAGATCACGTGATACCCTTCATGTAACGTTCACTTACCGTGAAATACCTCCTAGGACATCTATTAAGTTAAGTTAATCGTGATCCCGGCATTAATCCACAATGAACCTCTCTTTAACAGTAACAAGTCTTGCCACAATCTCAGAACACGTGTAGGCTTTTTTTTTACTGATTTTATTTTAGAATCTTGGTTACTATTTTAAAGATGAACATATATTTAATTTAATGCTAGGCCTATTATAAAGGATTATTTTAAATTAAATTACAAACCAAAACTTGTAGCTATTTAACCTAGTTTATTATTATTATTATTATTATTATTATTATTATTAGCACCGCGTCTTACTACCCGTTTAGTTTATACGCACTTACGCTAATGTGTAATGGTAGGGTGATTGTGAGATGAAACGGAGGACCTACAGTTTAGCGTGGAATCCGAACCACGGTGGAGGCCTGGCATTCCTCACATTCACAAGTTGTGAGTAATACACGTCTTGACAGAGGTGAAGGAAGGGTTTGGCAATCAGATAAATCTGTGCCGGGACCGAGGATTGAAACCCCCAGCACAGAAGTCCTTACCCCTAGACCGCCAGGTCACCTGTTACCTAGTTGAAGGTTCTTATTTCAATAGGCACAAATAAATATAAGAGTGTGCCAAATCCACATTCCATAGTGACCAAATCATATCAATACAATCTTTTTTTACTACATCAAACCTGTATCGGTGGCCGAATGGTGTAAGGAGTCACTATAGCAAATAGACTTGACCAATAAACAGGAGGATATTATGGTTTAAATCCTGGCTGTGTGTACCGAGAGTAAGTTATCATAAAAAGTTTTACCACTCTCCTTCCACACGAATGCTGGTACACTTACTCTTTATTTAACCATAATCATCCATAACAAATTATTGTAGCCAGTTAATATGTGTAATATGTGTTACCCGAAAGAGTAGTAGTGAAAAAAAAAAGAAATAATAAAAACCATTTCTAAAAAGAGTTGTAACTATTAATACCAAACCCGCCTCGGTGGCGTAGTTGGCCAACGCGCTAGTCGTGTTGAGCTCGACTGCCGAGGACGGAGAGATTGAGGTTCGAATCTCGGTCGGGTGAACTGGGGGTGGTTTCTCCTAAAGGGTTTTCCACTCTCCCTCCATGCTAATGCGGGCTCACTTCCTCTAAATTCAACCCTCCCAATTCCTAATCCATTAGCGTAATTAGTACTTAAGCGTATAATCCGAACGGGTAGTAAGACGCGGTGCTAAATGAAATATTAATACCAAGATTTCTACAAATTCGCTTTTTAACTCTGTGTATTGGAAAGTTGAACGGAATATTTTATTAAACGGGAGATCCATAATCTTGGTAAGTTTAGTAGCATCGTTTTTATTAGGTTTAAACATTTGGAGCGCAAGTCGAGCTCAGACTAATGAGATTTTCTTTTCTTTTAATAATGCCTCCTTATCTCTGCCGGATGAACAAACTCGTTAGTTCCTTTAGTCTGAATTCACAAAATATTTTCTGAAACTTTCTCTCGATGGCTCTACGAGGAAATGCTGAAGAAGGCAGAAATTTGGTACAGATAGTTTTATCTGGTTTAACCTTAAAGTCTATTCGCTGATTATTGGACCTTTTGGAACAACTGTGAAGATTCAAAGACTAGGTCATGCGGCTTTTGACAGTTATATCGATTTTTAAGGGTACCGTATACCGGATACTCGATCAGTATTATATACGCTTAGAAATACCGGTTAATTTAATACTCCATTTGTTATTTTAAAATTTAGCTTATACCAAAATAGAGAAGAAACGTATCAACAAGTCCCTAAAAACTTAAAAAAAACTACATTATAGGTTTGTTAAATTTAATAAAATATATATTTGAAATTATATTTATTTGATGCGAACTTTCTGAACCGACTGATTATACAAGGACACGACCTATAAACTAACTTAACTCTAAAACAGACACCACATCCAACCCCCCGGACGTTAATTCATCACTCTGAAAGAGGAACCAGCATTTTATCGAAGATTAATCTTTTAGCCATTTCAGGAATCGAACCCAGGACACTGAGCTCAGTAGGTAGGCAGGATACTGATCAAGCAAAGGTGTCTGTAAAAATGCAAAAGTAAAGCTTATTTACACGAATACATATATCTATACTTACTCATAACAAAAAGTCATTTTTAATAGTAACATAAAATGTAAATTTAAGAAATTTGAGTTTTCTTACAGAGGCTTTTAAGATTCAGAATCTTCATTATAATAAGAAATACTCCATTGTGAAGAAGTGCCTTCAATTAAGTGGCCCTCTTATGGCAGCCGCCTAGGTCAGCGAGAAAGTATAAATCGTTGCCGCTCTAGGTCAGCGAGAAAGTATCAATCGTTGCCGCCTAGGTCAGCGAGAAAGTATCAATCGTTGCCGCCTAGGTCAGCGAGAAAGTATTAATCGTTGTCGAGCTGCGCGGCTTAAAATTCAATGGTCTGTGTTAACTAGAACTACATCTATATTTTGTCTACGATTATACTCCCTATCGTCCCTAACCTACAAACACCCCCTTTGTAATGTCAATAAGTAGGAGGGGAAATAAACCTACTAAACTTCCTCATCTCAAGGTAAAGAAAGAGGAAAGCTCTCTTCTAGTCCTCAAATATCTTAATATTTTATGTTGTAAGTCTATCAAAAAATTACTGGAAGGTTAAATCTAGAGCTCTTTATCATCAAGCCTACTCTTATAGCTCCGTAAATATGATTAAAGAGTCCCTGAAAAAGAGATAATGTCACATTTTCACTCATTTGTTTCTATTAATAAAGCTCAAACTGTAGGGTTGTTAAGGACAAAATAGCCCTGTTGGAATCTTTCATCTTTATTTTGGCGTGAATCATATTTTGAAATAACGCATAAAATAATTAAATGTTGAGTTAGAACCGAACGTTAGTGCAGCAATATCTCCCTTACTTAGGTGGCCTTAAGATTGGCGGACAAAATATTCTTCATTACAAATACTATGAATTCAATAGCTATCACAAACAAAAGAGACCATTAAAAGCCAGCTTTTGTTCAATTATTTTTTTTAGCACCTTGTATTACTACCCGTTGGTGTTGTACGCTAATGACTTTAGGGATTAGGAAGGTTATGTTTCAAGGAAGTGTAGCCGAATTTGCGTGAAGGTAAAGTAGAAAACCATTTTGGGAAAACCACCCTCAATAAACCCTACCGAGATTCTAACCACGATCTCTTCATCATCGGCAGTCTAGTATACTGCGAGAGTAGCGCATTAGACCACGCGGCCATCGGAGCGGGTTTCTGGCCGATTAATCGAGGAATTATATCCAATATAGCACAAACCATAAAAAAACATCTGAAATGCAGTTCTAAGAATTCATTTGACCATTTTATATAAATGAAACAGTAGTTGATCAGTGTCATCAAGCACATATTAACAAATTCCTTTCATTTTTATGAAAAATGAATAATTGGAAATTATTAATTGACAATGACACATGAGAGCTCGCCTTTAGGTAGGGTATACATCTAGAACCAGACGTCCTATCGTAGTGAGGTAACCTGCAGTCTTCATTAAAAAATTATTAATTCGGAGCACCAAACAAACTTTCTTGTTCCTTTAAATTGTATTTATAACTTGTAAGCTATGTGATACAAAATAAAATAAATGGTTGTAAAAACATAATTGGCTAAAATAACATCTCATTTAATTGATGAGTATACATAAAAAACACTATTACAATGTTGCAAAAGCATAATATTGGTTTTGTGCCATTTAAAATCCCCATTTTACAAAGATCTATTTAACAAAATACATTTGCCTATAACTCGGACAATATTGGTTTTAAATGATATTATTTCAGATAAAAAATGTTTATTTTGATGATTACTACAACTTTTATAATCATAATATATTTATTATCTTAAAAAGTTGCGGAGATATGACCAAAAATGTACATACGTTTCCGCTTTTGGTTAAGTACCCTCAAAGTAGTTTCTATGAAAAACGTTATAGGCACCATTTTGTTTGTATTAGTAAAAAGTGTCCAGATACGAGTATTAATTTTTTTTTTAAATAGTTAGAGCTTATTTTGAAATAAACTCTTTTCCCCTTGAAGTAAACTAGGCAACCATAATTTGGGGAGGGGGGGGGGATAGTTAATTCCAAAAATGCCTCTGGGGAACATTACGTAACTCCTAGCTACCAAGTGTTTCCACTAAATCCACTCCCTCAGACTATCACCATCACCTCATCTTATCAAGACGTGGAAAGAGCCTCCACGGAAAGGATGTACGATTAGTACATTGAATCATCCTTTGGACAACAGAGTACATTAGTACTGGCAAATCTTTCCACTATTGGGCTACGAATGATGTAGTCCAGACGTGCTATATATTAAATATATATATTAAACATACATATATATATAAAATGTATATATTTAATATAAATATATATATATCAAATATATATATATATCAAATATATATATATATATGAGACAGATCACATTGTAAAAACATTTTTTTAATTAAAAGTGTAGTGAAACATTAACAATATAGGCCGACATCAAAATTTCGAGTACAATTTTTTGACAATCACAATACTATCTCTCGTTTTGTGTTCACAAGAAAGTAAAAAGTAGAATCGAGACCAGTAAAACTCTATTAAAACAAAATGCAAAACTAATGAAAAAAAAATTATTATTTTTAATGAAAAATCATTTAACTGATGCCATATTGGTGCCGTGTAAAATTAAATGTGAGTTTCAGTTTGTGAAATGTGTCTGCAAGAGATAGAAAATAAATGGAATAAAAAGAAACGTAGATTAGCGCGTAAACACATAAATTTCATCAAGGGCTGTCTGACCTGTCCAGACATCAACACGAGTCGAAACTGTTAAACAATCGAGGATTAAATCCAATACATGGTCGCAGGTGTTTCGCAGTGTAACGTTGAATTTAAATAAATCTTTACATTAAAAGAAAAATAAATTCAGTATTTCTTGCACATGTTTTCACTGTTAATTTTGTTTTCATTTGTTCAATAATGATCATTAAAAATGAACAAAAGTAGAACTCATTTTCACTTTTAATTAAAGCTTTAACTAATAATTCAGTTTAATGAAATAAGTATTCTGACGTTCATTTTGTATTCATTTTCAACCAAGCATTGAAAATTAACACAAAATATAATGAAAGCGTTAAATAATGATTCATTTCATTATATTGAATACTTATTTAAGATTTTTTATCAAAGCTGAAAAGGAGACATACATTAATTCATTTTTAATATTCTTTACTAAAAAATGAAAATAAAATGAACAGTAAGAACACGCACAAGATATACTGAATTTATTTTTGTTTTAATGTAAAGATTTAGTTAATTTTATTTATTTATTTATTTATTTATTTATTCTGTCATTATTCTCATGAGCCTTGGCTCAAATTGGGATGATACAATATTCTAGCTTATTTGAATTTTACAAGAATATTCCAATATATTTTACAATTTTGACTTAATAGCTTAACAGTATAGTTGGTTCAAGATAATACAAAATATATACGTAGCATTTAATTATTTAAAAAAATCAACGTTACACTGTGACCACTTACGATCTTGTATTGAATTTAATCCTCAATTAATTTATGTTTATTTAATATATTTTCTAACTCATGCAATAACTATATTCATATTTTACGAACCACATCTCGCAAATTAACATTCACACGGCGTTATTTCTATTATTATTATTATTATTATTATTATTAGCACCGCGTCTTACTACCCGTTCGGGTTATACGCACTTACGCTAATGTGTAATGGTAGGGTGAATGTGAGCTGAAATGGAGGACCTACAGTTTAACGTGGAATCCGAACCACGGTGGAGACCTGGCATTCCACACATTCACAAGTTGTGATTAATACACGTCTTGTCAGAGGTGAAGGAAGGGTTTGGCAATCAGATAAATCTGTGCCGGGAGCTAGGATTGAGCCCCGGACACTCAGCACAGAAGTCCAACACCTTACCCCTAGGCCACCAGGACACCTGCTATTTCAATGAATAAAACGGTAATTGATCAGTCTTATCAAGATCATATTGTGAACTAGTTGCCTTCATTTTTATTTTCATGAAAAGTGTATGATTGGAAATGTTTAATTGAAGATGACAGGTGAGAACTTGCCTTAAGTCAGGTGTGTGGGACGGGATCGTAAGTAACGGACAGTTTAGTTTGAATATCTGAAACCACAAGTTGGCTGATAAGATTGCCTTTTTTTTCTAACGACAACAATTTCAAAAGTACGTTCAAGGTATTATCAAGAGGATAACTTATAAAGTAGGTCAAGCGGATATCCTCCGGCTATTGTTTTACCTTCTTTTTTGAAATTTCGATTAAACTTTTTCTCTATTGAGTGATAAAATATATAAAAACTTCCATAACAGCTGATGGTTTGGATAATGGCTGGTGGTCTCACAGTATCAAAGAATGATCAATTTTCTTCCCTCATGATCCACATCTTACTAATCGTCTTTGGATATCCTTATTTGTATATTAATTAGTTGCGGATCAAGAAGTCTGAATTTAGAGAAAGTGTACTTGCATTTGTGTGAAAGGAGGGAATAAAACAAGGGTTAAAAACACTTCCGTACAATCATACGCAATTATAATTCCATCATTTCAGTCTCCAAAATTTAGACAACACGAGACTGATTCCTTTTCCCACGTGTCCACAATATGGGTAGGAAAGAATATATTTATGATACATCTAAAATAATAAATTAAGGATAAGTATGATGTAGTTTTAGTTATTATTTTAATGATAACCTTCTACCTGAATCTACGAACTTTTTTTTTGCAATTATGTTTTGATATTCATTCGGGCTATACGTTTATATACTAATTACGATAATGGTGTTACGAACTATTGGAAGCTTAAAATAAATATCCTTTAAACAGAAGATGACACGGTTGAATTTGAATAAAATGAACTCTGAAGAAGAGTAAATTAACAAAAACTGCTAAGCAACCCAAATACGCAGGGTAAAGAGTATATTTAACAGGTATAAGTATAAGGTAGTACTGTAAGTATATATTATGATGGAAATTTTCCTCAAGATTGGGAAATTAGCTTCATTAAAGTAATTAAATCTTGCAGGTTACATTGGGAAGGTTATTAAATGTTAATGGAAGAAACTAGAACCGCTTTCAAGGTATTTAATGGTAAACCCAATGGGAAGATCTAGACTCAGATGGGAGGATAATATTAGAATGGCAATTTTGAGCACTTACACTTCCTATAATATTAAACCTCTCCAAATTACTGGAGTACAAATATGACTCAACACATCGTCATCAACAACTATTTCCAGCCTGTGGCTTGGTCACTTTCGTAAATTACTCCAGATTCCTCTATCCTTACTCTATTCTTTCTAGTTTAATGTATACCATTCTACTCCCCTCACTTACATACTTCATGTTATCTGCTTCTCCAATCTCTTTATTGGCCTCCCTTTTTTCCTTCTTTTCCCTACATACTTCATTTCCATCATTTTCTTTAGCATCCTCTCCTTATCAATCCTCATTACATGCCCATACCATCTCAGCCTTGCTTCCTCTACTATCTCATGTACTCCAACATCCTCATTACATGACCATACCATCTCAGTCTTGCTTCCTCTACTATTTCATGTACTCCAACATCCTCATCACATGCTCATACCATCTCAGTCTTGCTTCCTCTACTATCTCATGTATTCCAACATCCTCATCACATGCCCATACCATCTCAGTCTTGCTTCTTCTACTATCTCATGTACTCCAACATCCTCATTACATGACCATACCATCTCAGTCCTGCTTCCTCTACTATCTTATATACTCCAACATCCTCATTGCATGCCCATACCATCTTAGTCTTGCTTCCTCTACTACCTCATGTACTCCAACATCCTCATTACATGCCCATACCATCTCAGTCTTGCTTCCTCTACTATCTCATGTACTCCAACATCCTCATTACATGACCATACCATCTCAGTCTTGTTTCCTCTACTATCTCATGTACTCCAACATCCTCATCACATGCCCATACCATCTCAGTCTTGCTTCCTCTACTATCTCATATACTCCAACATCCTCATCACATGCCCATACCATCTCAGTCTTGCTTCCTCTACTATCTCATGTACTCCAACGTCCTCATTACATGCTCATACCATCTCATCCTTGTTACCTCTACTATCTCATCTACTCCCTGTAACCACAACTCTTTTCCATCTAGCTTAATTCCTAATCCTTTTTCTCCTCACTACAGTTAACAATCTCCTCACAAACTTGATTCCCATGGCCTCCACTTTCCTACTCCTGACTATACTGTAGCTTGGAAACAAGGTCAAATGGAACACATGCTTATATAAACCTTCCCCTCCTTGTTTTTGTGTCTCCTGTCCGCCACTGAAATGGGTCCCACATGTAATGGTACGCCATGTATTTATATGTATGTCAGAGATACGGACGTAACTAACGAAATCACACAAATCCAGGATTTGGTGTTTAACCGCAGAACCGGGGGGGAGGGGGGTTGGGGGGGACCGCATGTTGATGCAGACATTGTTTTGTATTAACCTCGAGCAGAGCCACACATGGTTTCTCGTATGGTCAAGAGAGAGGTCTCGATTTGTTATCCGACAGTTTTATACACGCTTTCTCTCACCCCCCCGCCACCAATGTTGTCCTTGCCACTACAAGACAACACGTGACATGTTTCCTCAACTGTCACATGACTCCAGGGTGTGACGTCAAACACTTTCTTCTGCTTACATGGACATTAAGGTGCTAGAATAGTTGAACATAAATTCATAAACGCCAGAACCCAAGTGGGTCTGAAACATCAGCCGGTAGCAGGCCCCGTGATATAGTGGTCAGTGCACCTGGCTGCTAGCCTGGGGGTCCCAGGTTTCGATCCCCGGCTGATACCTTGCGTATTTTTCTCTAAAGGGTAATCATCCCAATTGTCATCAGGGTTTGGTTAGTTAAGACTTAAGTTAGGTTTAAGTGTTTCCACTAGTTCTACACCTTCATACTCACTATCACCATAATACTCATCTCATCGGGACATGTAAAGAGCCTCCACGCAAAGGATGTACGATTAGTACATTCGGGCGTCCCCTGGGCAACGGTACATTAGTACTGGCTAATATTTCCACTACTGTGCTACGAATGATCTAGCCTAGACGCACAATATTATTAATGTCACCCAGTGGTAATCCAGCAGTAGGAGAACAAATAGGAGAAGAGAAAAATAGAAGTGGCAATACAATGTGTGTTGTGACCTAACCCCCACCCTTAAGAAAGGACATAATTCATCACATATATCCATTCTACGCTCCTATACCGATTACCTTTCGTTTCGTCCATTTCATGCCATCACAGAACTACTATACCTGTGATGTTATCATATCCATGTCATGCCATCGTAGTACTTCTAAATTATTATTTTTTGGTCACCTCATCTCACTACCCATTCGGGTTGTACCCCTATGTACTAATTACGTGAATGGATTAAGTATGAGTAAGGTTAAATTTAAAGGAAGTGTACCCGCATTTGCGTGGAGTGAGAGTAGAAAACTATTTAGGAAATAAACTTTAGTACACTCGACAGGGATTAGGACCACGATCTTCCCATCATCAGCAGTCTAGTTTATTGTGATACTGACGCCTTAGACCATTCTGTCACAGAAGCAGGTGTTCTATAGCTGTGACAACGTTGTTTCGCCCATGTCACGTCATCTTATTACTAATATAGTGGTGATGACATCACCTTCCTAAGCGCTACCCCTGGAATGTATTAAAGTAATGAAATTTGTGCTCTAGTTATTGTTTCGTGATATCGAGGGGGTTTGTGGGACTCGGGAAACAAGAGGGGTGACTGGGGGTAAGGGGGGTGATCAAATTATGTTTACGTTCCCGCGGGAGAGACACTTGAAATATTGTTTTGATCAAAGCGTTTATTAAATTGAATAGGATCCAAAATAAATTGAACCAGCAATTGAAAAAAAAAACACGTTAAAACAAAGTAACCATTTAGTAGCTTGAATAGGCAAACATTTTTTCATAAACATTATATTGAGGTAATAACAATTGGTATTAACATAAATACATTTAATTAATATAGTTAAACATGACAGTACGATATAAACATGGTGTTACTATAAAACAGTCACATTTATAAAACATAAATTACAAAAAAATCTCTGTGTTAATGTATTAATCATGCAGTACTATAGTAAAACTTAGAGTACTGAAAAAATATTTTAGCCTTAGAAGAAATATGGCATTATTAAAAATTGTTATCGCTTTAAAATATAACATAAAACATAACAGAACTATAAAAACAAGACAATACTATAAAAATGTCATTACAATAATAAAACATAACTGTACTATAATAAAATTTGATAGTGCTATAGTAAAACAAAACATGACAGTACTATAACAAAACATTATAAAACTACAAAACATAGTATTATTATTAAAAATAAATGGTACGGAACGACACACAGACTTTCTCACTCCATTGTTTAAAAATTGAGATTTTTACTCAAAACTCATAATATATTTGAAACGAAGTAATATACACTAGCAAACCCGAGCACAAATTGCGCTATACTTACGTAAAACATTTTTTGACTCACGGTTTTGGATTTTATAAATTTTATTTTTAAAGAATTAAAGTCCTCATTTGTATGTTTGGCCTAATAAAAAAGATAGATATTGGCTCCACAAAGGTCAAAACTTCGTATTAAAATTTCGATTTCCGATTAAAATTTTCGAAATTTTATTAGGGGTTACACAGCTTTAGGTCATTGCATTGCTATTAAATTACTCATTTATAAATTTTGACCAATAAAAAAAAGTAAATATTGACTATTAAGTCTAAAATGATAGAGATAGATCATTGCTGTAGAAATATTTCCCCTAAAAGGTTGAAGGAAAAAGAACATCCACTTTTTTAAAGACTTACTTATTTACTTACCATATAGCATTAAAGAATTATTACGTTAAAACGTAAGTAGTATCTTTGTACAACTAAATTTCACAAAATGGTATTGGTATATTTCCCCATATCTCATAAACTATTGGTTTTGTAAAAAATTTATTTCAATTAAAAGCTTTTTAATTTTAATAGTAATATAATCTTTCAATGTAAATTATTTCGTATCTCAAATAGTTAAGGAGTTATGAAAATTTCCGCTTCTGTTTGATTTTTTGTCGATCACAATAATTTCTCTACCTGTAAGGTAGCGAGAAAGTAAAAAATTTGTAGTACTATACAAAATGGCAGTGTAATGATAAAACATAACAATATTATAGTAAAACATTAAAGTACTATCAAAATAAACCTAAAACACAAGTTTTTAAAGCATTTGCATCTAATCCATATACATTTCAAGTCATATTAATTTATTTTGAAAATCAGAGACTAACGGGTCACCTTACCCTAGACGGCGTGTGGGTGTAATTCTGAACCTCTATGCATAAACGATGGGCTAATAGAGGATTTGCAACTTGTACCTCCTAGTTTATAATATCTTCACGAAAGATCACGTGGTAGCCTATTATCTTAATTATTGTTCTCTTGTATAACCAAAGCTATCTCAGGCGGATATGGTAAGAGGAAGAGAGGAAGGTATTAAGGGCTAGAACAGGGACGGGGAATCCGTGGCCTTTTGATATCTTCGGTGGTTTCTTATGTTAATTATGCAAGTTAATCATCTATAAACTATACATTCTCAACCGGCGTGTTATTTAAATTAATAAAAATTAAAAATTGCTATTTTAAAAACATAATTTAAAATAAAATGGTACGTCGCACCGCACATAATTTCTTTCTCTCTTAGCTTAAAATAGAAACATTTACTGAAAACTAGTAATATTTATGAAACTAGATGATATACAATGTAGCAGAAACACTAAACCAAAGAACATAAATGAAATCATATACACTGTTACAGAAACAATCCATCAAAGAGCATAAATGAAATAATATCCACTGTTAAAGAATTATTGTGAAAATAGGATCCACCAAAAGTATAACAAACAAAATAATTCAAATTAAATGCTATCTTTTGCCATTAAATTGAAAGAGGTTTAATGGGGAATAATGATGAGCTTGAACTATCAAACTTTCCTATTTAACCCATGCAGTATTAGTCAGATTATAGTGTATATGATTTTGAACAACTATAGTATGCATGAAGTGTGCAGCGTAGTGGCATTTTAAAAAAAATCCTTTTTGGCGTATCGCATTATTGACGTCAAGTTCGGTCCCCTGTATGTAGACTATTCGCTTCTCTGGTGGAACAGAACGTCGGCCAGGGTACACCTATGGAGGTTATCTACACGTACCTAAAATAAAATGAGATTATAGTGATTATGGAGGTGTGGGCCAGTAAGAGTCTTTAACCTAACTCGAGCCTAATTTACCTACCCCTAGCGACCGTTGGGGTAATTCCTCTTAAGATTAAAAAAAACCAAGGTACCATCTGGGAATCGAGCCCGGGAACCCAAGGTTCGTATCCAGGTGCACTGACTCTCACACCACGGATCAGGACAACATAGGGATGAATCTAGTGGAAAGCGGACTTTAAGTGCCAGATGTTCCCCACCCCTGGTATAAGATATCGTTGCCTGAAATAGCACGGAACATAATAAACGTGGAAATGGTCGCGCCACGACAAGTGTTACTGTAACCATCCGTTTTATAGGACCTACGGGTCGGTTCTAGAAGAGACGCCTGGAAAAGTTCTTGAAACATGTTATACACACCCATAGAAAGAACTTTGTTACAATATAATTATGTATATATAGGTGCTTATACTTTTTCCCCTAAAAGGAGTTTAGGGAAATTTTACTTTATTATTTCCGTTGGGAAATCAATTTAATTTAATTGTAATATTACGTTCTTCTATTGTTCTCATTGCCACTCTTTCTACCATCCGTTTGGAATGTCCTAAAATTGCATTCACTAATACAAGGGCACAGGAAGAGGAAGGTGGAACGCCAATTGGTGTTCACGTAGTATAAGTTGTCACGCTCACAATATACGGGATATCCGGGAACAGGGAGGACGAGGTTCGAATCTCGTCTGGATGCTTTAAGAAGGGGTCTTTAGCACACATCCAAATAAACTAATTATAACCTTTTCTCTCAAAAAGACTTGACGGACAATTATGGGGATATCAAGGTTCGAATCCTGGTCGGGTATACTGAGGGTAGTTTCTCCTGAATGTTTTTCACTCTCCCTCCAAGAAAATGCAGGTACATACTCTTTATTCTCCCTTCCTAATATTTATTAAATTTGCTCAAGTAATCTATATATATGTTCATTTATAGTTATGCATTTATATATGTGGATTTACATAAATATATGATTATACGAGTATATATGCATTTATGTGCATATTTATGTACAATGTACCGTACAAATATGCATGCAGCCCGAGAGGGTGATGAAGAAAAATACCATAGATCACCAGTCTACTCTTAAATAGGTATAAATAAATTTTCTTACTAATGGACGTAAATGACAAAAAGAAAAATATACTAAAACTATCTCAACGTATCCATACGTCAAGTCATTTATGTTATACACAGATATATCTATTAATAACACTATTAATAAAAGAAAAAATATATCAATGCTGACGACGAAAAAAGTTTTAGTAAATACAAAATATCTCCAAATGTTCTGTCTTAAAAAAAAATCGAGGTATGGTGAGAGAAACGCAATCTCCTGGTAGTATATCACTTACTTGTTTGGAATGAGAAGACTTGTATATCACTTACTTGTTTGGAATTAGAGGACAGTTGTTTTATCTTGTTCCACTAATCACTCAGTTAACAGACCCAACCTAAGGAATCTACAGGTTGACGACAGGTTAGAATAGTCCAGACTCTGTGGCTGATGGGTACAGTGTTTAACTATGGCGTTGTCTGTATACACTTCTGTCTGGAGGATATGTAGCGTGGAGCTGTCCTTGTTCCTGGGTATAGGGTGTAGTGAGGTGGACTGGATAGAACTAGCTCAAGATAGGGATAGGTTTAATGAGGTGAGCTGGATATAACTAGCTCAAGATAGGGATAGGTGTAATTAGGTGGACTGGATAGAACTAGCTCAAGATAGGGATAGTGTGTAATGAAGTGGACTGGATAGAAATAGCTCAAGATAGAGATAGGATGTAATGAGGGGGACTGGATATAACTAGCTCAAGATAGGGGTAGGGTGTAATGAGGTGGACTGGATAGAAATAGCTCAAGATAGGGATAGGATGTAATGAGGTGGACTGAATAGAACTAGCTCAAGATAGGGGTATGATGTAACGAGGGGGACTCGATAGAACTAGCTCAAGATAGGGATAGGGTGTAATGAAGTGGACTGGATAGAAATAGCTCAAGATAGGGATAGGATGTAATGAGGTGGACTGGATAGAACTAGCTCAAGATAGGGATAGGATGTAATGAGGTGGACTGAATAGGACTAGCTCAAGATAGGGATAGGGTGTAATGAGGTGGACTGGATAGAAATAGCTCAAGATAGGGATAGGATGTAATGATGTGGACTGGATAGAACTAGCTCAAGATAGGGGTAGGTGTGTAATGAGGTGGACTGGATAGAACTAGCTCAAGATAGGGGTAGGGTGTAATGAGGTGGACTGGATAGAACTAGCTCAAGATAGGTATAGGTTGTAGTGAGGTGTACTGGATAGAACTAGCTCAAGATAGGGGTAGGGTGTAATGAGGTGGACTGGATAGAACTAGCTCAAGATAGAGGTAGAGTGTAATGAGGTGGATTGGAGAGAACTAGCTCAATATGGGGATAGGTGGCGCACGTTTGTAAGTGCGGCATTGAACTTCCAGGATCCTGAGGTCATAAAGTAGATAAGTATTAATATTTTAATCGTCATCATCATCATCATCATCTCATCTTACAGGGGTGAAGTAACCGAATCTACATGCTGTCCCTATCTCATAAGATGTTACATATCCACCTCTGCCAGAATCTACAGGCTGTCCCAATCTCATAAGATGTTACATATCCACCTCTGCCAGAATCTACATGCTTATGGTTACATATCCACCTCTGCCAGAATCTACATGCTGTCCCAATCTCATAAGATGGTTACATATCCACCTCTGCCAGAATCTACAGGCTGCCCCAATCTCATAAGATGTTAAATATCCACCTCTGCCAGAATATACATGCTGTCTCAATTTTATAAGATGGTTACATATCCACCTCTGCCAGAATCTACATGCTGTCTCAATTTCATAAGATGGTTACATATCCATCTCTGCCAGAATCTACATGCTGTCCCAATCTCATAAGATGGTTACATATCCACCTCTGCCAGAATCTACAGGCTGTTCCAATCTCATAAGATGGTTACATATACACAGCTGCCAGCAACGTGTTCAAAGGGTGAGCCCAGGACCGGATTCAGCATGTGCCAAGTGTGCCACGCAAAGGGAAGGCCCCCCGAGGTCAGGGTCCCCCACCTGCCTGGCAAATAAATCACTTTGACTTATATTTATTTTGTGATACTTCAATATTTTTTTTGTTTTTATTTTTGTAAAATTTATCCCAAACTAATCTAGAAATTCCCTAATAAAAGGGCCCTAGTAACCTGGTATCACGTGCAGTCCGACAGTCCGTGCTTATAAATTAACGCGACCTTTGCCTTTGGCAAACCGGAAATACTACATCTCTGCAAACGGTACCGTTGACTTTTGACAGAAAAATAAACATTGATTTTCTATTGACAATAATTTGAGTTAAAATAGTAAGATTATTAGTATTGAAGAATTAACTAAATACAACGTGATAAAAACGCAAACAAAAACTTTTTAATAATAAAATACTTTTTTACTATATTCTACTAATACTATTACTACTTTATCTGCAAACGGTGGACTACATAAAATGTAATTACACTGAAATAGTCTATAATTAAATAATGTCCAGAATTATTATATTATTAGCTATTAATTTACAATACTATAATCCATTCAGTATACAAAATACTGTATAGTTTAACAATTACTATATATTAATAATTAAAATGTTAGTAACTAACTGCTTAACGTTTTCAAAAAAAGTTTGTTTCAAAATAAAATTATTCATGTATGATACATATCTAAGATTCATAATCATTCATTGGGGAACTAACTTCTAAGGGCCCCAAGTTCTAATTGGCACAGGGCCTCCAAAAGTGTTAATCCGGGCCTGGGTGAGCCCACGTCCAAAGCAAATGAGGGATACTTGTTATGACCGAGTCGAGGAGGGAGTTTTAACACCTGCTGGGATGTGCCCACCTAATGATATGCAACTTGCTGTACATGTACGTATTTAGAGCAGCGTACTCAAGGCGTTGTTGCGTTTAGCTTTAACTTTATTTTTATTTAGCACCGCGTCTTACTACCCATTCGGGTTGTACACTTAAGTACTAATTACAGTACTGGATTAGGAATTGGGAAGGTTGAATTTAGAGGAAGTGGACCCGCATTTGTGTGGAGGGAGAGTGGGAAACCATTCAAGGAAAACCACCCCCAGTTCACCCGACCGAGATTCAAACCTCGATCTCCCCGTCCTCGGTGGTCTAGTTCAACACGACTGGCGCGTTGGCATTAACTTACATTTAGTAATACAAGATTACTTTTCTGGGTATTTTTAACTAGGATTTTTTTTTACCCACAGATACTGTGGTTTAAGTTTAGGTGGAGCATTTAGAAACACCCTGTATAACACGTGTATACATGTGAATATCACGTCATTCAGGTGAAGTAGATTTTATTTCGACACGCAACCTTGTGGTAATGTGGACAAAGTCATCAGACTAAACTTGCGCTGGTTTTCTGGTGAGGGTTATGCCGGAATTTAAATCCCGACTGTGTCGACTGAGGTATATTTTTCCTCCTCAAATGACTATAATCTTTTTTCCAGGGAAATGTGGATACGTTTAGTCTAAATTTTACCTTTCTTAATACTACCCTCATTGGTGTAAATATGCTATAGGTCCTTATGTATACTGAGAGTCTTTAAACGTAAATATGACTAGAATTTTTATGCAAGGTTTTGCCCCAGAAGATGCCTGGGTTCAACCGCAATTAAGTTGAATCGGGCCTTTTTATAATATTAATTTTGGATTCAAAATTATATATTAATACATTTCCTTGATTACTTCTTTCTTTATTGTATATTTGATTTTTTTTTAATTCCTGTTTTTACGAAGATCTAGAAATTATTCACGTATTACTAGCAGAATAACCTGGAAACGTTTTTCTTTGATTCATACAGAAAATCTCTTAATTTTATTTACTTCAACACAGTTTTTAATAAATTTAAAAAAATCTCATCTAAAATTTAAAATTACATCTTTGAGGTACACATTTATACTCACAGGGGATACTAATTTTAAAGTTTCAGACATCTGCATTCGGTAGATATCAAGCAATGCTCTTGATAGACAGACAGACAGACAGATAAACCCTTTATTTTATTAATATAGATTTCAACCCTCCTGTTGCTAGTGAAATTAATACATTAAAAGGGCTGAGTATGCTACCTTTGTTACTAGATCATGAGTGAAGAAATACAAAATATATATTTAGGTTATATTTCAAAATAAAATTTAAAATTTAAAAAACAATGTAATTTAAATCAACGTGATGGCAATTATTTTTATGAAAATTTAAATATATTAATTGGAGGATTAAATTGATTCGCTCTCTATTGGCGTTTGAGGCTCGAATTTCATTGCACCCTCAGATCCTAACTGCTTTGTTATTCATGGAGGTTGTATTTAGGGGGCTAGGGGGAGGAGACTTGGTTGTAGGGTGTACTGGGTTTTATGTGGCAATTAAAACAACAGGGCGCCGGGAATATTGATTACTGTAGAATTACTCAAACCACGAGTGGAGTTGGTTACAATTTCTAAATCTTCCTTGGACCTTCTTCTTGGTTGCTATAGCAGTTAAAATATGTCATGACTCCGATATAGTGATAAATAGCACAGCAAGACTTTAGAGATATTAATTGCTGGATAATCACCTAAACCATGCATGGAGATAGTTACAATATCTAGATCGTACCTCGACCTTCATGGTTGCTATAGCAGTCATAATATGTCATGACTCCGATATAATGATAAATAATACAGCAAGATTTTAGAGATATTGATTGCTGGATAATCACCCAAACCATTCATGGAGATAATTAGTTACAATATCTATATCTTCCGTGAACTGTCTTCCCAGATGCATAATATGTAGTGAATCTCCGATGTATTGGTATATAATGCAGAAAGTCTTTATGGATAGTAATTTCTGGGGAATAAATAAATCAAATATGTGACTAAGATATCAGGAGGTGTATTTTTCCTTTATATACTCGAGTTCATCTATGAGTCATGTGCTGTTACAATTTGGCTCATAAAGTGTTTTATTTCGTTGGTAGTCCTAATAATATTTCTAATTTTGTTTGGTACTGCGTCCTACTGACCATTCAGGTTATACGCTTATCTAATAATAACACTAATGAGTTAGGGATGAGGATGGTAGTATTTAGAGGAAATTGTACCATATTTTCGTGGAGATAGTGGGTCGAAAAAATTTTGTAAAAGAAATAAAAGCAGAATACTAAATCATGATTCTAACCCCATTCTCTCCATCATCGGCAATCTAGTCTTTTGAAATAGTGACGTCTTAAGATCCTTCAACCATCGATATGAGTAAAAATATTATTAATAATTATTATTTCAATTTTATTTATTCTAACGCTTACCTACATTCACAAAACCTAAGAACACCCAGAGTTGAAAAATACATAATAATACAATAGCACGCGTTTACAAAATATAGAAGAAGATGATTTATAAAATATAAACAATCACGTAAATTAGTAATTGGAGAATAAAAAGCTATAAAGTGAAGAACAATAGCTAAAAATAATAACTCGGGTTCGATCCCCAGGGTTTACAGGTTTTTCTGTGACACTGTGTGTCTGTAACAGGGTCAAACTTGGCCTCGTGAGAACTAGAAAACTGAGATTAACGACCGTAGGACTCGTAGTGCTGGCCACATGACACCCTCTATACACATAAGCTGTAACTATCTTCACCAACAGATACCGTAAAAGTAGCAGCTCCGGTCTAGGTAACTGAGATTAATGGCGGGAGGTTTCATTGTGCTGACCACATTACACCCTCTATCCGCAGATGCTGGAAATATATTCGCCAACAGATGGCGGCTGCTTGGTCAGTATGGCTCGATTGCGGGCTAATGCAATGGAGTTTTATTAATTTTATGTTAAAAATTGAATTTAGAAATAGTAATAATATCAAAAAGTTGGTGTATCCACCATTGAAAGGAGCTACAAGACTCTATTGGATCAACCCAGCTCTACGACATACACGGGGTCTCGTTAAGAAATGAGTTCGATTTAAATTAGAACATTCAATTCTGGAGAGTTGTCGGTACTGCCAATCAACGGGCCAATAAGGGATGATCTCTCGCAGGTTCAGAACCTGTTTGAACCGGAAACGTTGACAGAGAAGACTTCCCCTTCCCTCTCTTCCCTAATCAAAATAGGTTAGTGCATGTGCTTACTAATCTGAGGGTATCTAGTTCCAATCCCTTGTGAGACCTTGACATTATTAATATGAATTTAATTTTGAGTTTATTTTCGCATGTAGGTGAACTAGGAGTCTAATATAATGCCTACGTTATTAATACAGTACCATCGAAAAATATGTTCAAAGTTTTTAAAAAATAAATATATATAGAGAGACACACCTATTATTTAAAATAAACAAGAATTGGTTCGTTCTAATCCAGGGTTTCATCTTTCAAAAGAATCTTGATCGTGTGTTTTACGGTATTTTCGTACTAAATAATTACGTTTGATAATATCC
Source organism: Timema genevievae (assembly GCA_902155825.1). NCBI lineage: Eukaryota > Metazoa > Arthropoda > Insecta > Phasmatodea > Timematidae > Timema > Timema genevievae. The sequence goes on along the minus strand of CABFWO010000447.1, from coordinate 127,001 downwards.
ACTTTCATTTCTGTTGAAAGGCTTTCTACGAGTTTGTTGGTATACACTTTTATTGGGGACGGGTTGGGAGGGGGGTAATAATTTGGTTGATAGAGAGATAAAAAATGTTGTAGGTCTAATGCCCCAAAAAAGAGAACAGTTGAATAAAAGATGACTCGACCCTCAACACTGAACAGCGTCAATATTGGTTATTATTTTAGAACACAGTTAATCTCCTTGACAAAGTCCACCCCCTTTAGTCAAAATTTAAATATGGGAAGGATGTTTAAATATTTAGTAAGTAACAGAACTGGGAAAGTATAGTGTCCCTCTCTATCCTTAAGGATGGCGTTTGAATCCTGACTGAGCTGAGTGTGGGGCTTTATTTTACTAACAATTTTCATACATAAGAATTTATAAAACTTTTGCTGGTCACTTTACCCCATCAGGGAGCAGTGCCTAACCTAAAGTACACATTCTCGCTCTTAACAAAAATAAAATGGCTGGAATATCTACCAACTTGTAAGACATAAACCGTTATTCCAAATTTAAACACGGCCTTAGTGGCGAGCTAAATAAAACCATGGCATTCTTATAAAAATTTCATGGCAAAATATTTATTAATTTATTATTGATCAGACTTATAATTACAATTTTTTTTAACATTAATAATATTCAGTGGTATAGATGTTACAGGAAAAGTAGATTCTCCAGTAAGAGTCGACTTTACCTAGGTCGAGTCGACTCTTACTGGTCTTTTTAGTAAAAGTTGATTAAAAGCGAAAAGTGATGAATTTCGATCAACATTTACTAGTCAGAGTTGATCGTATCTAGGGAAAGTATACTCCTATTACCTTGAGTTAGTAAAATTGACTTTTTGCAAGGAAATGGTCTACTACCTAATAAAAAACAAATAAAAAAGCAAAACCTTTATAATACAAAGAGAGATATAAATATTTATTATTTATTACAGCAAGGTAAAGATTTGTGACACTTTGAGTTGCAGAGCTAACCTAACCTAACCTAACCTAACCTAACCTAACCTAGAAAACAACAGTAAACAAATAGAGCTGGGATATTCAAAACAAAGATGTGCGCGCGAAGTCGCATGTGGAGAGCAACATCGCGGAATCAACTTTTACTAAACCCCAGCAGGCATAGTTAGCTCTTCCTAGGAAAAGTTGATGTGTTTATTCTCTATCAACTTTTACTGATACTTTTAGTAAGAGTCGACTTTACCTAGGCCGAGTCAACTCTCCCTAACAATCTACTTTTCCTGTGACATATACAACGCGTAACCCTGGAGCTACGCGACCTACGTCCTGAGAAACACAATAATACATAATGGTGCCTTTCATTGAAATATACCCTACCCATGCTCCATTATAGCAGCCATTTAAATTAAATGATCATTGGTATTGACATTAGTATGTTATAACATATGTTTGATGATTTAATTTGTCCAATCATGTATCCCCTTTTCCCCTAACTTACTCTATGGCATTAAGAACTCGAAAGTGTATTGCCGTACTTACAAAAGTACGCCACCTGTCCCTATCTTGAGATAGTTCTATCCAGTCCACCTTATTACACCCAATATTTATCTTGAGCTAGTTCTATCCAGTCCGCCTTATTACACCCTATCTCTATCTTGAGCTAGTTTTATCCAGTCCACCTTATTACACCCAATCTTTATCTTGAGCTAGTTTTATTCAGTCCACCTTATTACACCCAATCCTTATCTTGAGCTAGTTCTATCCAGTCCACCTTATTACAGCCAATATTTATCTTGAGCTAGTTCTATCCAGTCCACCTTATTACAGCCAATATTTATCTTGAGCTAGTTCTATCCAGTCCACCTTATTACAGTCAATATTTATCTTGAGCTAGTTCTATCCAGTCCACCTTATTACACCCAATCTTTATCTTGAGGTAGTTCTATCCAGTCCACCTTATTACACCCAATATTTATCTTGAGCTAGTTTTATCCAGTTCATCTCTTTACAACCTATTTCTTTCACGTCTATTCTAATGTATTATTTCACTTTAAAGAGGTAAAATAAATAAAACATGGAAAATACAAAAGTATAAAATTATATTTTGGTAAAAATAATAATTGAGAAGCACTTTATAAAAGTGAAATAATATAATTTTTGATAAATCACGGTAGATAAAATAGAACTTAAGACGATTTTAAACTAAAACATTTATTTTTCATTTACTGAGCAAAGTAGTTCACGACTGATTATAGCTCGGCCATTTAAAAAAAAAGATGTGAGTGGCCTATGCGTGACACGCACACTACGTCGCTATTTTTTGAGTCAATTTAAGGCTCAATTTGTATTTAAACTTAGCATACATAGAATTGGGCGGTCAAAAATTAGAGATTAAGGGAAATTAATGTTAGTAGGGGGAGATTTAGAAATAAATAAACCTAATTAGGTTGATATCCCCTAAATGATGTTGCGTTTGGATTTGTAAAACACCAATGCAAACAGGGAAATATAAATGAGCAGCATGGCCGTCGTTTAGTAAATGTGTTACCAGATTGATATCTACCAACAGTAGCGAATTAAATGCCCAATGCCCAAATGAAACAAACCCTCTGATGGAAGGGTAGATTATTATATTATTAGAAATTTGATAATTTTACCATTTTACCATTAGTATTGTACAAGCAAAATAGGATTTATGATGTTTATTTTTAAGATCGATTAAATAGCCAAGCTATAGTATTTATTAACTACTGTTATACTGGCGTTTAAATATAATATTCTTTGAATTGAAAAATGACACATGGTCAAGGAAATCGAACCCATAACCTTTGAATTAGTACGCCAATGCTCAGATTCTTCCTTAAAATATCAATTAAGAATGGCCCTGATCATACGATGACTCCTAGATAGCAGAGTGGTTAGAACATTGACGTACTAAGACAAAAGTCCTGGGTTCAATTGCCTTATACAGGTATCGTTTTTTAATTTAAAAAAATATTATATTTATATTTACTTTCTCACGACCTCACGGAGAGAGAAAGTATTTTTATCCACATATCCACATAAAATAAAATCTAACTTTAAATTTTGATAAATGTCACACGTTCCAACTTTCATGACAACCTGAAACTGAAAAAAGATTGTTTTTTCGATGCCTTCTGTCCATATCTCGGCCTAGAGTCAAAACCATTTTACTGATCTGAATCAAACTTAGTATCTAAGCTTCTCATAAGGCTCCCCATTGAGGAGTTTTATTTGGAATTAGATAACCAGCACTAAAATTAAGGTTAGTTTACGTAAGGGCTGGATATAACTAGCTCAAAATTGGTATAGGGTGTAATGAGGTAGATTGAATAGAGCTAGCTCAGGATAGGGATATGGTTAATGAGGTGGACTGTATAAACCTAGCTCAGGATATGGATAGGGCGTAGTGAGGTGGACTGTATAGAAGTAGCTCAGGATAGGGATAGGGTGCAGTTAGGTGGACTGTATAGAGCTAGCTCAGGATAGTGATAGGGTGTAGTTAGGTGGACTGTATAGAGCTAGCTCAGGATAGGGATAGGGTGTAGTGAGATGGACTGTATATAACTAGTTCAGGATAGGAATAGGGTGTAATGAGGTGGGACTTTATAGAACTAGCTCAGGATAGGGATAGGGTGTAGTTAGGTGGACTGTATAGAGCTAGCTCAGGATAGGGACACGTGGCTTACTTTTGTAAGTGTGGCAATGAACTTTATAGAGTTCTTAATGCCATAGAGTAAGTAAGTATACAAAATAAAACAAATTCAATTGAAAAGTAAATTGCTCTTTCTCCTAGCAATCCACTTTGGCCTAGCTGATGTAAGGGGAGAATATATTCATCTTCATTGTGAGAGCATTCCAGTTCATATTTCTTCCACCCTGCCAATATTTTCTAAGGTGAAGTGACACAGCAGATGCGCTCATAAAACAGGGTACGATAAACTGCATCTAGGCGGAGCTAGTGTCGCTATATCATCAAGGGGGGGAGAGAATAATTGAGTCAGAGAAAAGGGGTGAGATCCACATCGTTAAGTTTATTACAACTTCTTCCTTCATTGCGACCAATTTTTTTTAATCTTATTTAATCTACTAAGCCTTCCTCGGATGTGAGTGTGTTGTCTTAATATATTAAAAGTAATTCCGGTAAAGTGACAACATTAATTTAACACATATGGCATCTAAGAAGTCACTTTCGAAATTAACTGGACTGCCGTTGACGGGAAGATCTTGTTTCGAATCCAGATCAGGCGTAGGGGTGAAGGTTTTCCCACTCTCCTCCCCACATTTCCTCTTAATTCAACCCTCCTCAAGTCTATCATAGCTAGTAATATGTGTTGTTATAAATATTATTATTACTACCGCGTCTTATTACCCGTTCGGGTTATACGCAATTAGGCTAATGTGTAATGGTAGGGTGATTGCGAGATGAAATGGAGGACCTACAGTTTAACGTGGAATCTGAACCACGGTGGAGGCCTGGCATTCCACACATTCACAAGTTGTGATTAATACACGTCTTGTCAGAGGTGAAGGAAGGGTTTGGCAATCAGATATATCTGTGCCGGGACAGAGGATTGAACCCCGGACTCCCAAAACAGAAGTCTGACACCTTACCCCTAGACCACCAGGTCACCCTGTTATAAATAACAAATCCAGGGAATACCCGCACTTATGACCACGTAGAATAAGGGGTGATTATTTTAAGAAACTGCTTTGCCTGGAAAAGGGTGACCTAGCTACGAATTTCGGCTCGAAAGTATATCATCGACGAGTTATTGATCCGGGTACTGTTATGGTTTTAGGCTCGTTTGTAAATCATGTATCGTGTATTTTTGTGTTCAGTGTTTGCGCATATACATATAAAGCTAATTTATTACAACAGTTCTTAAACCCTTATATTTATAGGAAACCCTCTTTCGAACACCAACATTGATTGAAAGTCACTAAAATTTGGCATTCTAGAATTATGTTGGATTTTATTTATTAGCTAAAAATTCAGTCTAGAAGTTATGAAAAGCTTTCATTAATACTCGCTCGTATCATTGAATAGTTTCTCTTAACATTATCAAACAAACGGACTAAGAATGTAAATAAAATATTAATCGTTTTCTTTTTGCCATTGTGGCAAAATGAGCTACCCGTTTTAAAATAACGAGCTTCCTATGAAAATCAGATTGTAGATGTAGAGAGATTTTACACGCACGGATAGAACTGTTGTCATTCCAATAAGTATTCATTGCCTCGGTTCAGTTTTTGTCTTAAAAAATAAAAAAAAGTTTATTAAAAACTTTACAGACAGATTCAAAAACGATTTTATTTGAGTTAGTTCTTTTATTTTATTTTATTTTAAATTCTAGGACTATATATCTTTCTACTGAACAGTTTCCAGTAAACAGAATACCATCAAAAGTCACAAATCACGAAAGCTTTGCCATTTCTCTACCGTTATAATGTTTATGAATGAAAGCATTAACTTCCAAACAGACTTTATCAGTTATCTCGCTATTCAATTTATTCTTAAAGAATACAGCGATAAGTGTTTTCATTTATATTTTGAAAACAAATCAAGACACGTCACTAAAAAATTGTAACCAACCGATTCCGTGTGAATTGTACATTGTAATTCGTTTATAAGTCATCAGTTTTTATGTTGGATATAACGCGTTTTCATTTAAGCGAATGCATGAACTTCTAGTGATCCTGCCCTACCCCCAGGTCTATCCTCAGGGCGCAGTCCGTGGGAGGTCCTGCTGATTGTTGTATTGTACGTACAAGTTTGTTGAAAGTTTTCCAGGGGGGGATCCTTTTCGTCCTGTTTTCTTAAGGGGGTCAACCCATGGTAATGGAGGAAGAGTCAAGGATATGGCTTGAGAAATACTTTTTTTTTTATATTCTCTACGTCTCTTTCTTGTCCCCTTACTTTACGTTTTAAACTCATTTCATTCTTTATTCTGAGTGTGTCTTGTTTGCCAAGAAAATGGGG
>CABFWO010000447.1:105423-120837 GCA_902155825.1 Timema genevievae | reverse complement strand
TTTTTTTTTTTCATATTTGTAGCAATGAAAAAGTTTTAAATGCACTGAAAAGATTTTATGAATAGAAAGAAAAAAAAATTAACGTGAGAAATATCGCCCCCTCTCCACTTTTAAATTATTTCAGTATCACTTTTTATTTTTTAATACCATGTCTTACCACCCCCTCAGGCTATACGTGTGTATACTAATAACGTGGTGGGGATGAGGAAGGGTGAATTTACGTGGAGAGAGTGAGTGGAAAACAAATAAAATAATCTCTAGATTTGTTGAATATCTGTCATGAAAACAGTGGAATTTGGTGGTACACCTTGATACACTTTTTAAATTACGTTAAAAAGGTTCATTACTTCCTTGTCACTGGCAAATCTTGACGCTGAGTCCGCGTGTCCACCGGTGCGGGTAACACAAACGTTTGAATAGCGTGTCGGGATATGAGCTTTATCTTCCAGTAACTAATTAATTATTTTATGATAGTAATTATTGCGGTTTTCTCTAAGGTGGGAATGTAATGGACGCGAGAAAAGATAAGCTTTTTTTTTTCAGTTTTTATGGCAAAACTTTTTTTTTTGCCAAAATAAATCAAATATTGCTACAGTACAAACATAAGAGTTTAATTTTCTTCACATGGTGATATCACAGTTGTTTGATATCTGTCATAAGAAAAGCGGCATTAGATGACAAATTTTTAAATGAACATAAAACGTCATCATTAAATATTTGATAATTTTTTTACAAAAAAAGTTGTTATAAAATATGCAAAAACATCTTTTATCGCGTCACCTACACTCCCACCCTAAATTTTATGAAAGATAAATTATAGCACGTATATTTGGCAGAGTGTTGAGGGTGTTTGACCAAAAGTCTTGAACCACAAATTCTATGTCGGGTTTCGCCGGAATGAATTCAGTAATTGGTTAATAATACTACCCGAATTAGACTATTCTTCAAACTACTTGATGGTCTTGGGGTAAAGTGCTTGCCTCAGGACACGATGATCGCAGGTTCATATCCAGCCAGGGCCAATGGATTCTTCTTGAACATTAAAATCCAGAACCACATAGTATAGAAATAAAAACTGTGATCATTTATTTAACTAAATCACTTAATTAAACTAACTAAAAAATATTATTAAAACCATATTTCAGTTGACTTTTTTTTGTCCTGGATTGGTTTGAGTGGGTGGGAGTGAGTTAACCTATACTAAAGCCAATATAACTTAGTGTTTTTAACAACGAACTAATAGCTCGCGAATTTTCCGGAACAAATAAATTACTCGATTAATTTAAAAGCACTACATCACAAATGATTAAAACAAATATTTTGGTTTGTTAATTTTTTTCTCCTAGACCCATTCGTTGGTCATGTGAGCTAAGACTTTGAACTTGACTGGCCCAGTTTTCTGATGACGGGTCGATTGGGGTTAGATTTCTAGCCAGGTCTACCAAAAGTGGTTTTCAATATCCTCCACACACAATTGCGGGTACACTTTCTCTTAACTATACCTAACTCACCTATATCTCACTTGGCTAATAAGCGGACAGCCTGGATTGTTATTAAAACAAGGTGCACGAAAAATAAAATACGTTTGAGCTACAAAATTAAGCAAGAATGTGTATATTTACTTTAATTATTTTACTTGCAATTGTTTCATATTTCATGAAAAAAATAATACCACACTTTCTTTTTAGAAGCAGTTTTTTTTGTAGCTTTAGTGGAAATACTCGTATATAACCAACACAAAAAACACTTAAAACCAACATTTTAGAAAATTCCTTTTATGAGTTAAAACTTTGTTCAGGTAAGAAAACTTTTATTACAAAAAACGTAGATTAAAGTTTTAGGACAAAAAACTCACAAAACATGTATATTATATACGGCTTAGAAGTAGGATCATAATTAAAAATTTGCGGGTTGAAGAGTAATATTATGTTGAGCTAGGACAGTAAATTAATTTTCAATAAAACAATTCAAGTTTCGCTTTCTTTTAATCATGTGTGGTATCAACCATTTAAAATGTCTCTATAAAATTATCATAAAGTATTATTAATATTATTATAATTATTAAAAATATTATTATTAATGAAGGCTTGCTTAAAATTTTAGAGAAATATTACAAAATACCAGCTTGCTTAGATATTTATCATACCATTTAGTTTTTTTAAAATAAACTGGTAGTTCGACCCATTCTTCTCACTGATAAACATCACCAAATTCCAATGTTCAATATTCATCTGCCCATTTTTTGGTGGTTTCTTGTTGTTTAAACCTGAACTAACTATGAAAGTCACAAACTAATCATGGTAATTAATAGATTAATATAAATCTTTGATATAAAATATCATCTTGTCAACAAACTGAGTGCACAAACTAACGCAAAAAATTCACAACACAATATATACCTAAGCATATTCCTAAAATAAGATAAACAAACTGATAGACATTGTTACTGAATTATGTTGGAAAAACGAGCATCACAATTCATAAAAAAATACAAATAAGTACATAATATTAACATAATGTTAAATTTCAAGGTTCGAAGTTCAATCGTTCTAAAGATACATGAGGGAATTTGGAAAGTCTTAAACCACAATTTATTCACCCCTTTTAGGTGAAATTTTACAAAATCCCGTCTTATCTCTTGCCTAGTGCCTAAAAGGAGCCTTCTTGCAAAGTTTTAATTTTTCAGGCCCAGGGTTTGGGGAAATACGGTGATGCGTTTGAGTGAGTGGGTTTTGCTATATATTAGACAAAATTATCGGAAATAACAGGTAAAAATTCAATAAAGTCTATCCTTTATTTGATTTTATATAATAAAACTGTACGGCATTACAAGGGATGACTATTTTTCTTTATATAATTTCAATTTTAAATTCCTATAATATCTTGTACTCATACAATTAATATTTAAAAGTAGGAGCTAAATATGTAATTTTATATACATTTTTTACCAATTATCTGATACTGGGCCTATATCCATGAATATCTCAAAGCTTATAGTAAAAAGTGCATAGCGTACAGTGTACAGTTAATAAGTAAATTAAAAACCGCTTAGGTGGCTGCGTGATCTAAAGCGCTACTCTCGCAGTAGACTAGATTGTCAATGATGGGAAGATCAAGGTTCGAATCTCTGTCGGGTGTACTGAGGGTGTGTTCTCCACTTTACCTCCACGAAAATGCCGGTACACTTCCTTTAAATACTCTCCCTAGTCTCTAAAACCATTAGCGTAATTATTACATAAGCGTATAACCCGAATGAGTAGTAAGACTTGGTGCTAAAAAAATACTCCTTAGACCATTCTACAACTGAAGTGGTTGAGCTTCAGGGTAAAGAGAAAGGTTTAGAGAAAGAACAAAACAAAAAAAAACAGTATTTTATTTTATGGTAACATATTTGATTTGATTAATTGAAATTTAAGAAATAAAATATAATCATTAGTCGATGTTATAATGCTGTTTAGTAGTTGTTTTAAAAATGAATATATGCTGAAATATATCATATTAATTGAAATATTTCACAACTTCCCATTATATATAGGAATTTTATTCGTTCATCAAAAATTTTGTAAGATGCGAAGGTTATTGTTGGTTTTGAAGTCAAGGTGAAATAGATTTGGACTTCGACTTTGACATTTCTAAGTTTAACACACCCCTTTAATAGTATATACACCAACTCTTCCCCCCCCCCTTCCTATTACCTATGAGTAAAATGTTATCATCAGGGACCATAATTTGATGGCCTAAAAATTATCTTTAAAAAATTCTAAATAATGGTTTTAATTTTATAAAAAATACGAGTTAAAAATATTAAAAACTATTAATAAATGCACATGACTAAATTAAACACGCACTTAACAAATGTAGACTAGAAAATATGCAATGAAAACATTGGATTTAAAAACAAGGCTTTTTCGATCTGCTAAATGTAATATTGATCTATAAATATATGCTTCAGAAGTAATAGTTACCCCCTCCCAACGCAACCCTCTCCAGTCTAGTTACAGTCTCACCAGGAATGTGTAATACCTGCTTCAAAAGGAAAAGCTACCCCCTCCCAACGCAACCCTCTCCAGCCTAGTTGCAGTCTCACCAGGAATGTGTAATACCTGCTTCTGAAGTAATAGTTACCCCCTCCCAATGCAACCCTCTCCAGTCTAGTTACAGTCTCAACAGGAATGTTTAATACCCGCTTCAGAAGTAATAGCTACCCCCTCCCAACGCAACCCTCTCCAGTCTAGTTGCAGTCTCACCAGGAATGTGTAATACCTGCTTCATGCTACCCTCTCCCAACGCAACCCTCTCCAGTCTAGTTCAATATCACCAGGAATGTGTAATACCTGCTTCAGAAGTAATAGCTACCCTCTCCCAACGCAACCCTCTCCAGTCTAGTTACAGTCTCATCAGGAATGTGTAATACCTGCTTCAAAAGTAATAGCTACCCCCTCCCAACACAACCCTCTCCAGTCTAGTTACATTCTCACCAGGAATGTGTAATACCTGCTTCAGAAGTAATAACTACCTCCCTCCCAACGCAACCCTCTCCAGCCTAGTTGCAGTCTCACCAGGAATGTGTAATACCTGCTTCAGAAGTAATAGCTACCCCCTCCACTCTCCAGTCTAGTTGCAGTCTCACCAGGAATGTGTAATACCTGCTTCAGAAGTAATAGCTACCCTCTCCACTCTCCAGTCTAGTTGCAGTCTCACCAGGAATGTGTAATACCTGCTTCAGAAGTAATAGCTACCCTCTCCCAACGCAACCCTCTCCAGTCTAGTTCAATATCACCAGGAATGTGTAATACCTGCTTCAGAAGTAATAGCTACCCCCTCCCAACGCAACCCTCTCTAGCCTAGTTGCAGTCTCACCAGGAATGTGTATTTTACAACTAAACAATCAAATAGGATATAAAGTTAATTGACCACATTGACTTCTTATTCCGACAACTATGGGTTGGAAAAATATATATTTGAGTATTTATGGAGTTATAAAATATATATTTCTTACATCCATTTCCAGCCTGTGGCCTGGGCAGTAAGTGTATTCAAGTCATATATTTCCCACTACCGGTTGGCTAGGCCTGTTATAGCTTCATAATATGCCTTATAATCTACCGTAAGACTAGGAAAGACACAATATCCAGTCCCCGGCCGTTAATTCATCACGGTGAAAGAGTAAACTCATATTTCACTAATGATACATGTTTCGGCCATGCCGGGAATAGATCCCGGAACCCTGAGCTCAGTAGACAGACACACTACCTACTTAGCTAAGGTGTCGGATTTATAAAATTTTGATATTTGAAAATATAATTATTTAACATAAATGCCTCAAAATAAATCAAAAATACCTATAAATGACCAGGATGTCATGAAAATAGATTATGTACGTATGAGCATTGTATGTGATGAAAAAAATTAAATGACTCACCATAAAAATCTGGCCCTGGTTAACCGCAACAAAATATGTTAATACGGTAAAACTTTTTTAATCAGAAACCAAAGGGATATGTGAAAAAATTCAAACTATCCAAAATTTTAATTAATTATTTATTGTGAGTGTCTACGCAACTATTACATAATACATCAATAACCTCAAAATGTACTAGATATAAGCACACACATCTTATAAAAAATGTGTTATATAAAACACACATACACAATAAATATATACCTACTAGCTCGAAACTTACCTAACAATATAAGTTTCAAATATTAATTCAATTTATTAAGATATTTCCTTATAAAATTCGAATCAAAATTCACTTTTTCTTTCTCTCGACACCTCGGGGAGAAAGTATTGTGATCGTAAAAAAAATTGAACTCAAGATTTTGATAAATGTCGACATTTCATGTCCCCCTGAAACCAAAAAGGTTGTTTTCCAAATGCCGTCTGTCTCTATGTCTGTCTGTCTGTACCTCAGGCTGGAGCCAAAACTATTTTACTGATAGGGCTAAAACTTGGTATCTGGGTTTTTAGTAAATTCCTCCCGAGGGGTTTTTAGAATTAGATATACAACCCTAAATTTAAGGGTAGTTTACTAAAGGTCAAAAAGAGAAAACATTTATTATTTTCGAGATTCGCTCTAACGATTTTGATTAAATTTTATATCTCAACACTTTTTATTATTATAAACAAGATGGCTATTCTCATTTTCTCATGAAAATTACGTTGAGGGTACTTTATATCAGGAAAATTCTACAATTTCCATAATTTCTCCGCAACTATTTGAGATACGTAATAACTTATCACTATAAAGGTGAAGTAATACTCTTAAAGTTACAAATATTTTATATAAAATATATTTTTATAAAACCAATCATTTCTTAGTTATAAGCAAATATAAATACTTTTTGATTTTTTAATTCTTTGGTGGACAAAGATGTTTCTCTTTTCTCAATTTTTCTGTATCAGTACTCCTAGTTTTTAATGCCATAGAGTAAGTAAGTAACAGTGTATATAATTTCATTTATGATATTTGGAGTAATGTTTCTACAACAATGTTTTGTTTCACAAATCTTAACGAGTTTCTAGTAGATGTCTATTTTAAGATGGAAAAAGTCTGTGTTATGCACTGTAACATTTATTTACCGTCGATTTAAATAGGAAATTCATGAGGAATCATGATGGTTTCGAACTATCCAATTTTTCGAACTAAACAATATCAAATTAGACATATTATATTGTATTTTATAAAATGCTCTTTCCTATTAAAGTTAGGGCCAGTTTCATAGTCAGACTTAGTACGTCTCAAGTGCGATGCTATACTAAATATAAGACGACACCTACCTAAACTCGAATGGGATGGGCCAGTTCCGCGTATGAAACTGGCCCATTCCATCCTTTTCTAGGTAGGTGTCGGGCGGTATTTAGTGTAGAGCCGCACTTGAGGCGTACTAAGTCTGACTATGAAACCGGGCCTTAGACTATCCATGCCATTAGTTTGCGAAGCGAATTGAAACAAGTTTCCTGTTGTGTTGATCAAAGTTGTATTCGCCATTCGCACGTCTCAGATCCTACTTTGAGGCACAACTTGAAATGAAGCGTTCATTTAGGTAGTACTTCAGATAAAGTTATTCCTCCAGGACTTTGATGTAACGTAAGAATGGGTGCATCTTATATATATAGTCACGTTACCAAGTACAGACATTGTGGTGTGGAGACGAAGGTTCTATTTCTAGGATGCTGGACCGTTTAGAAGTCGACTATTCCCACAAGTTATCACGACTGTTATCGAGAGTTTTATTTCGGGAGCATACGGTACAGTCTCTGACAAAATGTATTGAGCTTTTATGTTCATCGGACCTCGTAAGGTATGATTGTCAAATATCATCTTGTTCTAATATGACGGGTAACGGGTAGGTCGGGGTTCGAATCGCAACTGTGTGAACTGAGGGTGTTTTTTCCTAAGTGTGTTTTCCACTCTTGAATGGCTCTAACTTGTATTCTTCTTCCAACACAAACTCCCTCCTCCTATTAGTGTGGATAATATAACAGTCCGGAGTGGGTGGTACGACTCGGGACAGACACACAAGACAAGATGTTTGTGTGAAGGAGAGAGAAATAAGAACCAAGAGAGAAATATGACATAGAGAAAAATAAGACAGAGAGAGAAAGAAAGACAGATAAATTAGGACGAAGAAACAAGGACAGAGATAAACAAGGACGGAGAGAAAATAGTACATAGAGAGAACCTAGGACAAAGATATAAACTAGGACAGAGAGATAAACAAGGACAGAGAGAGAAATAGTACGTAAAGAGAAACTAGGACCGAGAGAAACATGAAGACTGAGACATTGAGAAATAGAAACAAAGAGAGAAAAACAAGGAGAGATAATCTAGGCCAGAGAAAGAAACAAGGACAGAGAGAAACCAAGACAGAGAAACGAGGACAAAGAGAGAAATAGGACATAAAGAGAGATAAAGACAGAGAGCGAAACAAGAACAGAGAGAGAGACATAAAGACTGAGCCATTGAGAAATAGAGACAAAGAGAAATAAAGAAACCAAGACTGAAAGTTACACAGAGAAAACAGAAGGATAGATCAAGGGACAGAGACAGACTGAAAGAAAGACAGCGATACAGGAATTGATAGACAGACAAAGACAGACGGATACAAAGAGGAAAGACAGAAAGAGAAACAAAGTTTTCCCCTCGACGATACCAGTACCCAGAGAGTGAACAATGTCGGCACAGGCCTTTGAGGGTGCACTGATTAAAGAACACCTTTTGCAACCCGGTAACTTTGAACAACGACAACAATCCTCCTTGCACTCGACATAAAGGTGTGCCACCCCCTCCCCCGACCCCTCGGCCCCCTCGGACACAAAACATGACGGCTACACTTTCATTGTGTTCCAGTGTTACTTTACGAAACTAGCTCTATGTGGACCTTAAAGCATCGAACAACTTGTTCTACAGTCCGTTCGCCGTAGGAGTGGTTGTTGACGGACAGATAGCAGGAGATTTTTTATTGAAAACAATGGCTGAGAGTCACTAATGTTAACCTAAGTGGAAATAATTTATTATTTTCCAAATAATACTCTCGTGTTAGACTAGACTGACGATGACGGGGAGATTAAGGTTTGAATCTTGGTCGGGTGTTCTGAGGTTTTTTAAAACAAAATAGTTCTCCAATCTCCCTCCGTACACATGCGGGTACACTTCTTCTAAATATAATCCTCCCTATCCTTAAAGCCGTTAGCGTAATTAGTACATAAGCGTGTTAACCGAACGGGTAGTAAGACACGATGATAAAAAAAGATACTATAATATCAATCAAAAGTCTTAATAAACGCTTCTAATAATAATTACATGATTCGGTGGTCACATCATCTAGGGTGTCACTCTCGTGTTGGGCTAGATTGTTGATGACAAGGAAATAGGGATTTTAATCCAGGTCGGATTAAATGAGGGTGTTTTTTCCTAAATAGATTACCACTCTCCCTCCATGCAAATGTAGGTATAAATTTAACCTCTTCATCCCTAATTCATTTGCGTAATTAGCTAGTAGGCTATATTTGCCTATTGACTGAACGGGTAGTAAGACGTGGTGATAAAAAATATTAATACTTCCCTAAGCATTGCTGTATAGTTGGCTTTTCTATAACTAATTGAAACAACAAAATATATTAATTATAATTAATCTATAGTGTTTTCTGTTCGTGGTTGTGGCAACCATTATATAATATCATAGTGCATGAAATATGAAATAATAAATTAAAAAGTCTTATATTCTCTCCAAAATAAATATATAAATAAATGTGTTTTTTATATCTTAGATAAAGATACATACAATATACTCATTACAAAAAAAATATATTTATTTTTAACACATGCGCATAAACACAACCTAGCACAGTTTGTATGACGTCATCAACTACCTTGTTTTGACTGTTTTTCCACAGTGATTTATGAAGAGAACGCAGCCTTTTAGAAGTTTTTGTTTGTCGAGAATTGATCTGGTAACTTTTGCTAGATGTCACTTACCAACACTCCTATGGCGAATGGATTGTAGTAAATATTCATGAGTTCTGCCAGACGATGTGCATCAACAACAAATTGCTACAGTAATTGTTATCAATATTATTATTATTATTATCATTATTATTATTATTATTATTATTATTATTATTATTATAACAACTGGGTTGTGTACGTAGTTCCACGGGGGAAATACATAACATGATATTATGCTAAAAAAAAATGTGTTACACTTAACTTTATAACATTTTTATTTTTTATTATTTATTTAAGGTATTTAACGTGAATCTTCTGGAACAACTAATTTTTTTTTATCGTATAGCATATATGACCTGGAGAGACATGACAAAAATTTCTGTCGCCTGTGTGTAGACTACTAGCCACTCTAGTGGCAGAAAGCTTTGTCCAGGTAAAATATAGGAGGTTGTATGTAGACTATTAGCCACTCTAGTGGCAGAGAGCTTTGTCCAGGGTAGAATATAGGAGGTTGTATGTAGACTATTAGTCACTCTAGTGGCAGAAAGCTTTGTCCAGGGTAGAATATAGAAGGTTGTTCGTATGTAGACTATTAGCCACTCTAGTGGCAGAGATCGTTGCCCAGGGTAGAATATAGGAGGTTGTCTGTATGTAGACTATTAGCCACTCTAGTGGCAGAGAGCTTTGTCCAGGGTAGAATATAGGAGGTTGTATGTAGACTATTAGCCACTCTAGTGGCAGAGAGAGTTGTCCAGGGTAGAATATAGAAGGTTGTTCGTATGTAGACTATTAGTCCACTATAGTGGCAGAGAGAGTTGTCCAGGGTAGAATATAGAAGGTTGTTCGTATGTAGACTATTAGCCACTATAGTGGCAGAGAGCGTTACCCAGGGTACACCATAGGAGGTTGTCTACACGTCGTACAAACAGTGAGATGATGTGAGTAATTGTGAATTTGCTGAGCCGTGATGAGACTTAACCTAACTAAGCCTAACTAACCAAACGCTGGTATCTGTTGGGATGATTCCCCTTAAAAGAAAGATACCTAAAGTATCAGCATGGAATTGAACACAAGACCCTTAGACTCGTAGTTAGGTGCACTGACCATTGCGCCACGAGGCCGGTTAAACTACATATAGCTTCCAGGGTTATTTTACACGCCACAATCGACATGGGACCGACGGATTTACTTACCCTCCACAGAAAGTTGTGCTACGGATTTTCATCACTCGAGAAAAATGCGTCAACATCGGCTAGCATCGACTCCTGAGGCAAGCACTTTACCTCTTAACCACTGAGGTCAACAAAATTATATCTAAAACAATATATAAATATTTAACGGCTTGTTTATCTTCATGTTCCTTAGGAAAACACATATAGACTAGAATTTTTTAGGAAAATGAGAAAATGTTTGAAGCACACAAATATCACCAAAAAATTAATATCGAGAAGAATTTTTGTTGAAGCCTTCAAATAAAGAGTATTTTAGTGTAGAGTAATTTTTTGAGAATTGAACCTGAGGATTAAGAAATCTTTACATGATGGTATAGTAAAGATCATTTGAGGTGAGAGCACTTATTTTTGAAAACTTAGTCTTAAAATATTTTAGATTATTTGAGGAAGCAAATACGATTGTTTTATACCATGGTCTAGTGTGACTTAAAAAAACATTCAAAAATAATCTTTCTAATTCTTGTTTAGTGAGAAATTTAACAATGAGAACTAAATATGATTTTTGATAAAAATTAGTTTATAAGTTGAATTTTTAAATAAATATTTATTAAACAAAATTAATCAAATTAGAATATAACTATGTATTGGTCTTCAATTACTAGTATATATAATTTAGGTGAATTAAAAAGATGTTTTTCCGTTCATTTTCAAAGAAAGGTCCATCTTAAGGATGCCATATACCAATGAACTTAACCACTCTGCAGACATTCAAACATCCTGGGCTATTTAATAAGTGAGTCGTTATCTAAAAATATGGTCCACACCAAAATTGAGATAAACGGTATCAAAATGAGAACTAAGAATTACTTTAAGCTCTATAGCACTGAACATTTTTTAAAGTTTATTGCCGCACTTACCAACGAACGCCATCTATTCCAATTTTTATATAGTTCTATCCAATCCACCTTAATACACATTATCTCTATATTGAGACAGTTCTATCCAGTAACTCTCATTACATGCTATTCCTATCTTTAGTTAGTTTTATCCAGTTCACCTCATTACACCCTATCCATATATTGAGCTAGTTATATCCAGTCTACCTCATTACACCCTATCCATATATTGAGCTAGTTATATCCAGTCTACCTCATTACACCCTATCCATATATTGAGATAGTTCTATACAGTCCACCTCATTACACGCTATCTATTTCCGGTCCATTCTAATGTTATACTTCCATCTGCCTCTAGGTATCCTCAATGATCTCTTCTCACTGGGATTAACAGTCAATACCCTAAACACGTTTTTTTCCCTTCTATTTGCACTGCATTATAAACATCCAATTTTAATTTTTTATAATTTAGGTAATAGTGATAAAAATATAAAATCAACTAATTTTCAAAGACGTTTTCACGTAAAATGTTACATTTTTAAATACAATTAAATTGTTGGAAAAATAAATTCATCCTTCCTTAAACAAATAGTTTTTTTTTTAACAAAGCTACAACCTAATTATTTTTAAGTAGTTGTGAATATATTTTTTTTGTGGTTTAAAGTCTCATAACAGCTATTTCAGTAGTAAATACTGCTTTGTGAGAATATTTCCGTTCAATTTTGTGGCGCCTTTCGCATAGGAAATGAAAGGTTATCTTTAAGACATCTACTTCCATCAAGTCAATATCTATCGGTTGGTTAGTGGTATGGTTGACGGGGGGAGGCAGGGGAGGGAATATCTTTGATCTTATACCCGTGAAATAATCTATGTTATTCTCAAGCACACGAGATGTTTGGGAAGTAGAAAGAAAGAGCTCCATTCAAATATCAAACATGATCACGTAGTAGATCAAAAGTTATATTCACTAATATTGCTTTCAGATTCTTTTGGTGCTTTTCCTTTTTTTTTTAAATTAGTTAAAATATTTATACAAAAACTTAAAGCTATTTTTAATACTAAGAAGCATCACAGTGGTATTTTTTTTTTTGACACCGCATCTTCCTACACATTCGGGCTATACGCTTATGTTTTAATTAAGCTAGTTAGGTAGGGATGAGAAAGGTTGAATTTAGAGGAATTGTGCTTTCATTCGCGTGGAGGGAGAGTGGGAAAAACATTTTGTAAAAACAACCCTCAGTACACTCAACCAAAACTCTAACCCCGATCTCCCTGTCATCGGCAGTCTAGTCTAATATGAGGTTGACGCCTTGGACTATGCGGCCACTGAAGGCAGGTAATTTGTTAATCATAGTTAATATTTAATTTGTTTAGGTTAGGTCAATTTACTCCTGTTATATTACGTACGTACTATTTTTTTTTCAATTTAACCCGCTACGGTGGTCGAATGAACGAAGGCGTCACTCTAATAATGGACTCGACCGCTGATAACGGAGATATTAGGGCTTGAATCAAAGTCCGGAGCATTGAGGGTAATTTTTCCTACCCTTTGTTCCACTCTCTCCATGCAAATGTGGGTACACTTCCTCGAGATTCAATCTTACTCATCCCTAACACATTAGCATAATTAATACATATAATTACAACCCAAATGGGTACTAAGAAGCTGTGCTTAAAAAAACCACTTAAGGTTTACTTTATGAACCTGTGTTGAGCCAGACTGCTGAGGACAGGGATATCGAGGTTTGAATCTCGCTTGGGTGAACGGGGGGGTGGTTTTCCGTAAATGGTTTTCCATTCTCAATCCAGGCAAATGCTGGTTCACTTACACTATTATTCAATCTTCCCAAATCCTAACTCATTAGCGTGATTAGTACTTAAGCGTATAGCCTGAATGGGTAGTAAGACGCGGTGATACGTATTAGTATTTATGAACCTACTTACTATACAGGATGTCCCACGTAAAAGTATCCTGTCTCCAAACGTACGCGTATCGAAGTTTTTCGAATTGAGACTCGTATACCTGATCATGTTTAAACACGCACAAAGGCGTATGAATTATCAAGGTGATCACTTTAAGCATATTCTGTAATCAGTAAGTACACACACACACATCAGTATTTCACATGCTCATTTGCACTATTTGCTCTATCGCGGGTTAATTTTACATGGGACACACACATGCCTTACAAACTAACTATATTCTAGAACAGACAAAACACCCAATCCTCGTGATTTTTGGATAGACAGGCATATGTGCTAATGTTCTATTTAGCATCGCGTCTTACTACCCATTCGGGTTATACACTTATGTACTAATTACGCTAATGGGTTATGAATTGATAAGGTTGAATATAGAGGAAGTGAAGCCGCATTTGCGTGGAGAGAGAGAGAGTGGAAAACTATTTTAGAGAAAACCACCCCCAGTTCACCCGACCGAGATTCGAACCTCGATCTCCCCGTCCTCGGCAGTCGAACTCAACACGACTAGCGCGTTAGCTAACTACGCCACCGAGGCGGGTCATGTGCTAGTGATTGAACCAAGGTGTCAGACTTTGTATAGGTTGATCATCGATTAGGTTATAAAATATTAAATAAGTTCGTGCCATGTAATTAAAGGAAACCTTTTTTTATCCTTAATTCAATTTATGATAAGAATTGGAATGTGTTGCAAGGATAACGTTTGTAAAAGCACTCTAATACCAGTAGGTCCCAGTTGCTTATAGTCACCCTTAGAATGTCCATAAAATCACAAAGTATTAAAATTGATGTATAAAGTGAAGAAAAAGTTTAAAGGTTTATATTTAAAATAACTCTTTAAAACAAATTATAGTGAACAAACGCGAGGGAAAAAAAATTAAAATATTGCAATCTGTCAGATATGAACCCATAACTCCCTACCCGGTATCGTGTATCAAAGTTAAACGTGAATATCCCGCAAAACTGGGGTAAGATTATGTTTCTTCCAGTTTTAATACCCATTGGAGCTACCCTAATTTAATCACGCCAGTGGATTTTTGGGACAAGTTTGTGCGATTTATATTTAATGTACCCGCATTTGATTGATAGAGTGGGAAACAATTTAAGGGGAGACGATGCACTCGTGACACCAATCCATAGTTTAAGTCACGACTTGTAGCCACAGGCCAACCAGTTTAAATTAACCTGACATTTTAGTCTGTGTGCCCATCAGTGATGGTGTTAAATTGAAGACTTGAAAATGAAAATTAGGTAAGAACCAAAAAACTAAATTAACAATGATGCACGAAACACAGTTTATTGGTAAAACAATATGACATTAAAAAAAACTAATATGGTTTATTAAAATATATAATAAAAACGGACCCGCTTCTGTGGCCACGTGGTCTAACGCGCTACTCTCATAGAATACTATACTGTTGATGACGGGGAGATCAAGGTTCAAATCTCTGTCGCTTCTAGTGAAGGTGGTTTTATCAATATGGCTTTCTACTCTCCCTCCATGAAAATGCGTGTACACTTCCTCTAAATGTAACCTTCCTAACCCCTAAAAACATTAGCGTAGTTAGTACATAAACGTAAAACCCGGATGGGTAGTAAGACGTGGTGTTAAATAAAAAAAATAGAAAATGAAATAAATAATAAACTAACTTAGAGCTTAAATAAATTTTTAAATCAAATTTTAAAATCCTTTTGATGGTAAATAAAAGATATATTTACTCAATATCCTGATTTCCATATTTTGGTTTTTACCTGGTTTTAATTCTCAAGCCTTCAATTGCTATTTGAGTAAATTTCGTTTTAAAACTGAGTAACACAATCTACTCGTAAAATATATCGACCAAAAACAAGAAATTCATATCCTAAAACTAATGATATAATTACTGACCACACCTCGGTTCTCGTAGCCGTCGC
>CABFWO010000447.1:81899-105400 GCA_902155825.1 Timema genevievae | reverse complement strand
CGCCGGAGCTAGAGAGCATGCGTGAAAGTATCTCGCTCTCTCTCTCTTTAAAGCAATCCACTATTCTCTCTACTCGCTAAAAAAAACTGACGCTTCTCCGGCGCTGGAGCGTCGCTTCTCCCAGCCTCACCAGTCGAATCCTTGACGCGCACCGAGAAACTTTTCAGCTGGTTTCCCTCCCCGTCTCTCTATTTCAGACGTCTCCCTCCCGCGCGGGCGTAAATCTGTGACAATCGCGTCGTTTGACCACCGATGCTGAGGCGTCGCCCTATTCGACCAGAAGACACTTGTTGGTGACCGGCGTCTCTTAAAAGAGTCTTGTGACACGGCGTACGGTCCTTTTTTCGGCTACGGGGTCGATTGTTTGCCAGGAAAGGCGATACTCGCACAATGATTGGACGTGGAGGAGAATAGTTTCGCCCTCCTCCCCCATTTGACGATAACCTTAAGGAACTTTAAATTATTAGGGCATGAAGTAAAATAAATTTAGAATAATTTAGATATTCAAAATAAAAGCCTACGTCGTACGAGATAATCATATTTGTTATTTGTTTCCTTGTGGTGTAGTTGATTTTGAAACCATCAAATTAAATACTTTGGTCGACAATATTTGGTTTAATTCAGTTTCCTGAAGAAGTGATTAAATTTCAAAAGCAAACAAAAAAAAAACAAGAACTTTATTTAGTACATTGCTATGTGCCCACATGATTGGTTTTGAAGACGTGTGATGCGACCTAGTTGACAATAGTATTACAAAAAATGTCAGACGGGATCTAAAGAGTATTTGACTATATATTATAAATTTCAACTAACCATTCTAAATAATTTTTTATAGAAACTATAGTTATCAAAAATGCTAAAAGATTATTCTAAATATTTATTGACTTTTGCAACATGTATTTAATGGGTTGAGGTTTAATTTATTGAAATATTTTACTCGTAAGAGAATATTATATTTTATAATAGAACATACTGCTAAGTTCGTTCCTGTTAGTCAAGTGGTATTATCTGCAAGAATAGCATGTCATTTTTTGAGAGACTAGTTGTATTTTAAATTGAAGGAATGTCAGACAAAAGTGATTAAAAACATATTTCCTGACTCAAATATACAACTAATAAATAAAGTGTCAAAACACCAAAAATAAAATAAAATGTGAAGGTTGAAAACTGTTGGTCTAGCTTTGTGTACATTATTCTTAGTTATATTTAATCTTTTAAATAGCTTAGGTGTTATAATAAGAACATAAAACTCATATACAATTAAGTAGCTGTGTTCAGCTGTGGATTGAGTGAATGTTGAACATGATTTATATTAACAAAATAATTAGAGGTGTCGTAATATGTTTTTCCAGGTATAAAATACCTTGAATATGGTTTTATAACATGCTTGCCATACTTTTTACAGACGGATTAAAAAGCTAAAATAAACTTTGCAAAAAAAAACTGATCATTTTAATCAGAGTTGTGTGTTACAACGATATAATTTTTCACTTAGACTGAAAAAATCAAGATATAAAAAATATTTAGGAAGATAACATTTGTGAGCCATACTATTTTTAGTACTCTATTTTAGAAAACATGTAATCATAAATCTTCCACTAAAACTTAAAAGTTGAAATATTATTCTGATATATAGATGAAAGCACATTTTAAAATAGAATATTGATGTTCAATGGCCAATTTTCTTTTTGCTGAAGATAATAATATCAGGCTCTATTTTTATAGCATGCTTTCTGTAAAACAAGATAGGAATGTGTAGGTTTTAAGCACTAACATTATATCGCTTACCACGAATCTCCACTTTTAAATGTCATGAGAACTATTGATGTTTTAAAATGTGCGTGATTTCGGAATAAGAACGATCACGTATGAAATATTTTCATTAATTGATTATTTTTAGTAAAAATCTTGTGATTATAGTATATTTGTTATGCAGCTACACTAAAAAATATACATACATTCAGAAGGTAAATGAAGACAGATAATGGTTACATGATAAAGTAATATCTACACTGTCATAAAAAGGTAAAATAAATAACAAAACTCTTTATTAACTATTTTAATATTTAACATAATTTCAGGTGATGTAACTCATGACAGTATCAGATCGAATAGTTGTAGATATATTCCTTCTTCCATGCAGATGAAAAACTTTAAAAAACTAATCTTTACTTATGATCATCACGAGAGAATCAGTGTGTCTAACATTAACATGTGTGATGAAATATTACTACAATCCTTGGACTTAATTAAGTCGCTAACGAGATGCGTTGCTACTGTTGGACAAATGGCACTTTAACTTTTAATTAAGTTCTGTTTTTCCTTAAATAAAAAAATCACAAAATTGATATGATATAGTTTTATCTTTCCATGGTACTTATGCACTAAAAAATGTTTCCTTAAAAATTTACTGTAAATATATAAACAGTCTCTAATGTTCACAATAAACCTACTTTGCAAATCCGTTCCTCATAATAAACCATCTATCTTTCTACGGCCCATGTGCCAGAGATAAGCTATTAAAATTAACTTAGCATTAGATTAACTAAATAACAAAACCAACTTATTATACCCAAGATGTAGAAAAATTTAGATGTTGTTCAATAATACATTTTTGGGGCCTTCTAAATTTTTAAGTTTAAAACTATCATTCGAACATATCTCTTAAGATAAATAATTGTGTTATTTATAACTTAATCGACACATTATTGGCTTTATCGTCACACATTTTATATTAAAACCATATTTTAAATCACCAACAACAATTCTACCAAGAAACAACAAAAAAAAACTTCTCTACCTAAAAGAGCAAGAAAACTAAAAATAAGAAAAAATTGTAACAGATATAAATCAACAGCCAAACCTGCAACATGTTGTGAAGTAAGGTCTAAAGATATATATTTCACTCCCCAACCTCCACCCCTCTCTCTACATCATATGAAGAACGACGCTGAGCGACGCTGAGAAGTTTTCAAGACGCAGTTTGTCATCGAGTCGGATTGGAGAGTCTTCATCATCCTTTGCAACAACAGGTTCATCTTCAGCCTCACTTCTATCCTGGTTTGCGGCCCAAACGGAACAAGTTAACGCACACTTTACGGTGAGTCGATTATTTTATATTTTAAAACTAGTTTTGGTTTTTTTTACAGTGATCTGTAATGTACATGAATTCACATATCTTTAATTTTAATATTGATTTAGAAAAAAACAAACCTTTTAATGTTTTACCCACGCATCCGCATCGACGAGCAACCGGGTTAGGGCGACAACCTGTTGCGATTTTTCTTTCTTTATTGGTTTTGTTAATTGTTTTGTTTAAATTATTAAACCAACCTTTAAATTCTACTTTATATTCATAAGTTTTAACGTCACACAATAAATTACCAATCACCCGATTCGGTGGCTACATGGTTTAAGTCACTACTCTCGCAATAGACTAAGACTGCCGATGACGGGAAGATCTGGTTTTGAGATAGGTCGGGTGTGCTGAGAGTATTTATTGTTCAAATGTTTTTCCACTCTCCCTCCACGCAAATGTGTGTACACTTCATCTAAATACAACTATCCTAATCCCTAATACATTAGTGTAACTAATATACAGGCGTATAACTAGGACGGGTAGTAGGAGGCTGTGCTAATAAATAAAATATTGATGGGACCGGTTGAGGTCAGAATTCTGTTCAGGGTGTTTATCCTAAGTTGTTTCTCAATCTCTCTCCATGCGAATGTAATTACATTTCCCATATTTTTATTGGTGTATGTATGCGGCTATCCAGGAAGTGTAGAAAGATTTATAGTGAGATTTTACACGCGCCAATTTGAAGAACCACATTACGAGATGCGAATACAAAATGTGCTAAAATAAAGTTTTAAGCTTTTTCTCATTGCTTGGAAAAAATAATGACAAACAAAAAGATATTTAAATGGGTCAGAGTAAAATGTCTACATATTAAAATTTCTTAAGCTGTAATTATAAGATGGCTGTAGTAATGGGTGATAAAAATAAAAAGAGGTTGGGAGAAAAAATGAAACTTTGAAAAAAAAGTAATTTAAAAAATGTACAGAGGAAAATAAATTGACGACGTTTCTGGAGTTAAATCCTTTTCTCATCAACATATGGTACCTTATAACATTCTAAAACCATGTTAGACCTCTTATCATCAGACCTTATGATGATATAAAACATGGATATAGACATCTTATCAGACCTTACAATGATCTAAAACACCGTTAGACCTCTTATCATCAGACCTTACAATGATCTAAAACACCGTTAAACCTCTTATCATCAGACCTTACAATGATCTAAAACACGGTTAGACCTATTATCATCAGACCTTAAAATGATCTATAGCACGGTTAGACCTCTTATCAGACCTTACGATGATATAAAACACGATTAGACCTCTTATCATCAGACCTTACAATGATCTAAAACACGCTTGAACCTAATTTCAGCAGACCTTACAACGGTCTTAAACAAGAGAGCAAGATAGACAGATATTAGAAACTATTTCAAGAGTGTTGTAAGACCCGACCTTGAAAACACCTTCCAGCAATCGAAAAATCGTTTGATCATTTTTATTTTACTAAAAATATATTAGTAGTATCTAATTTTATTTTTAGCACCTCATCTTAGATCCCGTTCGGGTTGAACGCATATTTACTAATTACGTTATTGTGTTAGGAATTATAATGGTTTAGTTAAAATAAATTGTACCCGCATTTGCGTGGAGATAGATGAAAAACCCTTTTGAAAAAACCTCCTTCAATACAGCTGAACTAGATTCAAACCCCGATATTCCCGTCATAAGCTCAGTCACTAGCTTGTCTGTCCACTGAGCTAAGAGTGTCGGGTTCAATTCCCATCACTAACTGAAAAATCTATATATTTTGTGAAATGTCAGCTTCTCTTTCCCAGTGATAAATTAACGGTATGGGTCTGAGTGGTGAGTATGTTCAAATTTAAGTTATTTTAAAAGTCGTGCGATGATATAATCAGTATGTTCAGAAAAATACCTCAAATGAAATTTAAAATATGATTTATTTTAATGTGAAAAGCAAGAAATAAACTTTTCTGAACCGCGCATCGATAAGTACGTGGACTAAAGGCCAAGCATTTATAGTATGGGTCGTTAGTAATGGAAAGGTTGGGGTTCAAGTGGACTAAGGCCTATTCTAAAAGTTTTCCCTCACTCCATCTACGCCTATACGCGTAAATTTACTCTCAGTTACACATTCTTAATTCCTATTCAATTTTTAGGCCACCCGGGGCATACTTATTAATTTGGGCCCACACGAATTGTGGAACAACCTGTAATCCCACTCTACTCTTAGCCCCTAACCTAAACCTAACCTAGCCTAACCTAGCTTAATCTAACCTAATTTAACTTAATTTAGATTGACCTAACTTAAACTAACCTAACCTAATTTAAAACCTAACCTAGCCTAACCTAACTTAATCCAACCTAACGTTCATTTTATATTTTGAACATTCATTATGAATTTAATGTTTACTCCGCAGTTAGTGTGAAGGTATTACCGAGCTTGGATGAGTTGCTCCACAATTCGTGTGCACCCTTATTAGTTGTTCGAAGAAGTATCAAAATATATTAATTTTTATTAAAAAAGCCAGATTTAGATAGGAACGTAGATATAGTCTAATTTTCATAAGATTAAATTTCGTTTGCCAACAAGAAAATATACTAGACCAACTTTAAAGTATTCATACATCAAGTAATGCGATCTGAATCTTTTACATTTCATAGATATTATCAATAATATATATAATTATTATTAGGTGTCCTGTCTTACGACAGATCCACTCAGTTTGTCAGTGAACTTAGACAACCAATGCGCCCTGTCCTCTGCCTCCTCCTTCAGCTCCCAGAATTTTCTTCTTTCTTTCAAGTCATCTTATATTTGAATCCTCCTTCTTCCTGAGCTCCTCTTTCCCTCAACCTTTCCTTCTATGACGTCGTGCAGAAGACAGTTCTTCCTAATGATGTGTCCGATGCAGTTTTATTTGCACCGAAGAATCACATCCAAAATGGTTCTCTATTCACCCACTATTCTTAGGACTTCATTTGTCACCCTGTCCATCCACCTGATTTTCTCAAGTTTTCTCTAACACCACATTTCAAAACTCTCCAAGTATTTTTTTCCCCCTCGTCTTTCTAAGAGTCCAAGTTTCTGCTCCATACAGCGCGACGCTCCAAATGTAGAATTTCATCAGTTTTCCTCTCAGTTCCAAACTCAACTTGCTGGTCAGAAATAACCTCTTCTTTTAGAAAGCTTCTATAGTAAAATATTAAAATAATATCAATGTTTACTTCCTACTGCCTGAGAGGGACTTATTATAATTATAGTTTTTTAATGAAATAATATAATCAACTAAATTTCTACCACTTACTTAATTAACACTGTAAATTTTTATTTTGTTGGAATTAAAAAAGCGTTGAAAATATGATATTATTTGCTTACAAATTGTACAAGAGGTGAATTTCCACGGAAGAGAAATAAAACCAAACTAAATATGTTAATGAAAATGGAAGCTTCAGAGAATTTTGTGCCTCCCTTTACCTCTTGTTAACTTATGAATGTCATATTTTCTCATTGCGTTACGCAACGTTCTACGCGCGTGCGTACGTACGTAGGTACGTGCTTACGAAAACCTTTGTTTCTGCTCCGAGCATAACGAAGTAAAACTAGGAAATTAAGTAAAGGTGAAACGAAGCTCTACGAGAGGAAAGCAAAGCACTCGGCACTTTTTCTCGTCTCGTAGTAAAAAAAAAGAAGGAATGAAGTGTTAGAGCTAGAAGGGGTAGCAGCGGAGACATTTTTTCTTTAAGTAGGTAGCGACATCGTAAATTGAATTGCCAGATTTGTGACGACGTATCATATGAGGAACAAAACTAGTTTATTATTTCTTGAAAGTTTGATCTAATAACGTTCATTACTTTTATTATTCAAAGTATCTTAGCTATTGTAATCCAATCCGGTCCGGTGGCCGCATGGTTTAAGACATCACTATTGCAATAAATTAGACTGATGATGACGTGGAGACCAGGGGTAGAGTCTTAGCAAAATGTACTGTGGGTGTTATTTTTTCTAAATTGTTTCCCACTCTCTCTCCAAACAAATGCGGGTACACTACATCTAATTTTGTTATAGCATTGCGTCTTACTACCTGTTCAGGTTATACGCATATGCACTAATAAAGTTAGTGAATTAAAGATGAAGAAGGCTGAATTTATAATAAGTGTTCCCGCATTTGCATGCAGGGAGAGTATAAAAATTATCTTGGGATAAACCACCCTCAGGACACCCAATTAAGAATCGAACCCCTATATATCTGTAATTGGCAGTCTAGTCTAAGACGAGAGTGACGCCTTAGACTATGCGCCACCAGTGCAAGTAGCTCTAAATTCAACATTCCTCATCCCTAACACATAGTACATACGCGTGCAACCTGAACGTGTAGTAATAGTACGTGCTAAAAATATTTATAAAAAATGTATTACACTCTATGGTCGTTTGACTTGTGCCTGACTGTGATTTAAAACCATACGGGCGCGTATGAAATACTCAAAAACCTTAGATAAGGACCAATCAAGAGTCGATATTAGGTTGAGACGGGTACGAAAGATACTTGTTTAAGGGGGCGGCCAGACTGAGCGAGCGAGCGAGCGCGCGAGCGACTAAAATATAAAATAGAACACATTGGTTATAATGAGAGGTGGCCAGACTGGGCGGGCGAGCGACTAAAATATAAAATAGAACACATTGGTTGTAATGAGAGGTGGCCAGACTGGGCGGGCGAGCGACTAAAATATAAAATAGAACACATTGGTTGTAATGAGAGGTGGCCAGACTGGAGCACGCGAGTGAGCGAGCGAGCGACTGTGCGCGCACGCTTGAAAGATAGTACTGGTTCTATTTTTCAAGTGCGCGCGCTCGACCCGGTACAGTCTAGTTTACAGACGCTAGGAAATATTATTGTATGTTGGTTCATTGAGTGCTAAGAAAACTTCCCATTTTAACATTTTTATTACTATCGATAGGTTTAGCAAACTTGATACTAACGGCCTAATTTAGTTGGTAAGATCATAAACCATAACTATATGTATATATATACAGATATATGTAAAACTGATATATTAAAATACTTCAATATTATCAAAGTAGGCCTTTACAAATAAGAATCACCACTAGCGTGGAGAGAGGATGAGAAAACCACAACATTAAATCACTTGTTAAAACACCCCTCAGTTCACTGAGCCAAGATTCGGAGCTTCCTCGTTAACAACTATCGAGAGCTGTCTGCTAATCACGCGATCGCCACTCTGGCCACCCAGTAACTTGCGCGCTCGCTCGCACGCTTGTCAGTCTGGCCGAACCCTTAAGCAGGTCACTGAAATATTGTGAGGCTATGGCTTCCACTTACATTAAGCGCATGGGAATTATATTAATACTATAATGATGGCATGTGAGAATACGTAATGTTAAGAAAGTGTCACGTAAGGGAAACTTTATCTTTAGCAACCGCTATTACAATATGGGTTGCCCCCATAACTCTATATGAACATTTCAGCATGGCTACCAGTTTTTAAGAGAAAAGAAAGTCCTGTTTTTTTTTAATTAAAGAGGCTTTTTCATCGGTTGTGAGACTTAAAACAGATGGTTCTAAATATTTTGTAAAAAGGTGTTTTGAACATGCCACCAAATTTTAGTATTTGAGCAAGTATTGTTAATAAGTATTTCTACTCATTTCCTAGGATATTTAATTTCTATTGGAGTTTTAATACCTTCATAACACTCAATGTAAAGAGAATAGAAAGGTGGCGCCACTTGAAGGAGTTTGATGATGTCATTGCTTACGTCAAACAGTTCACAACAGTTATATTTATATACCTAAACCGCCACATGTATTTTTTTCTTAAATAAGTTGATTAATGACGTTAAATGGACATTGGTGTGCAAGTTTATTTATCATTTAAAGTTCCAAAATGTGACCTGATTTATAACAATTGGTCTTCCACATAGCTTCGTGTGTGTAGTGCTGTAATGTTATTTACTGAGTGACGTCATACCCTCAGCCAATCAGATTTCTTTCTTTCTAAACCTATCTTAAGCTAGCATCCAGTCTACCTCATTACACCCTACCCCTATCTTGAGCTAGTTCTATCCAATCTACCTCATTACACCCTACCCCTATCTTGAGCTATTTCTATCCAGTCCACCTCATTACACCCTATCCCTATCTTGAGCTAGTTCTATCCAGTCCATCTCATTACATCCTATCTATATCTTGATCTAGTTCTATCCAGTCCACCTCATTACACCCTACCCCTATTTTGATCTAGTTCTATCCAGTCCAACCCATTACACCCTATCCCTATATTAAACTAGCTATATCCAGTCCACCTCATTACACCCTACCCCTATCTTGAGCTAGTTCTATCCAATCCACCTCATTACACCTTATCCATATCTTGAGCTATTTATATCCAGTCCACCTCATTACACCCTACCCCTATCTTGAGCTAGTTCTATCCAGTCCACCTCATTACACCCTATCTCTTTCAGGCCCATTCTTATGTTATCCTCCCATCTGCGTCTAGGTATTCCCATTAGGTTTGCCAGTCAGTACCTTGAACACAGTTTTATATTCTTCCATTCGGCTGCATGTCCTGCCCACCGTAGTCTGCAAGATTTTACTACCATAACAAT
This sequence comes from Timema genevievae, assembly GCA_902155825.1. Classification (NCBI taxonomy): domain Eukaryota; kingdom Metazoa; phylum Arthropoda; class Insecta; order Phasmatodea; family Timematidae; genus Timema; species Timema genevievae. The sequence goes on along the minus strand of CABFWO010000447.1, from coordinate 95,668 downwards.
GGCTGGTGATTAGTACAGGGCACTTTATTTTTAGCATCGCATTTTACTGCCCGTTTTGGACATAGTCTATACAGGTTATGTAACTCACCATTATGTAACCTCCATGTTATTCAACATTACGTAGCCTCCTAGCTCCATTATCTACATCCCTTTTTGGACTAAAGATTTTCTTATTCACTTTGTTTTCTAACTTTCTAAAAAATTTCTCGTCATTTAAAGTAGGATACCATTTTTTTTCAACCATAAACAGAACTATGTATTCTTTATTATATTTAAGGTAAAAGGCAGTTTTTTGATTGGTGTGTCACAAATGTTCAGGATGTGTGCCGCGAATATTCAGGAGGTGTGCCGCGAATGTTCAGGAGGTGTGCCGCGAATTTTAAGCAGGTGTGCCTGCAAATGTTCAGGAGGTGTGTCGCGAATGTTCAAGAGGTGTGTCACGAAGGTTCAGAAGGTGTGCTGCGAATGTTCAGAAGGTATGCCGTGAATGTTCAGGAGGTGTGCCGTGAAGGTTCAGGAGGCGTGCCGCGAAGGTTCAGGAGGTGTGTCGCAAATTTTCAGGAGGTGTGCCGCGAATGTTCAGGAGGTTGTGTCGCGAAGGTTCAGGAGGCGTGCCATGAATGTTCAGGTGTGCCGTGAATGTTCAGGTGTGCCGTGAATGTTTAGGAGGTATGCCGCGAATGTCCAGGAGGTGTTCCACGAATGTTCAGGAGGTGTGTTGCGAAAGCTCAAGAGGTGTGTCACGAATGTTCAGGAAGTGTGTCGCGAAGGTTCAGGAGGCTTGCCGCGTAAGCTTAGGGGGAAATAAAAACTCGCGAGTAAAACTTGAGGAATAAAATGAATTTTCTTTAAATCCATGATAAACATTATTTTTAGAAATAACACAATTTATTAGAATTTATAATCTTAGTACTTGTTATTTTAATGACAAATACATAAATCAATTCACCAACAACTAGTAAAATATGGCCCTGGATACCAGGCTAACCAGGGTATCTCAGTGGTTGAGGATTGTCACGGAAACCCAAAGGTCCTGGGTACAATTCCCATTCATATATTGTCATTTTTCACTTAAATAAATAAAATCTCACCCCAAAAAATCTAATGGTTTACCTTGATAATTGATAATTTAAAAGTACCCGTATTTGAAAAAGGTTTATAATCGCTGGTATAAAATGTTTCTGTATGGCGAAGAGCAAATATCCACATAATCTATTAGATAATTGTAAAATATAAGTGTTCTAAGAACTCCTTTTATTTTCCTCGTGCTATTTGCACATCCATGTCTGTTATCCATGTCTTGGAGACCTTTAGTAGAAAACCTTTCGCTCTCTCATTGATTTGACAGAAATCTGCTCTCATTAAATCACTCTCTCATTGATTTGACAGAAATCTGCTCTCATTAAATCACTCTCTCATTGATTTGACAGAAATCTGCTCTCATTAAATCACTCTCTCATTGATTTGACAGAAATCTGCTCTCATTAAATCACTCTCTCATTGATTTGACAGAAATCTGCTCTCATTAAATCACTCTCTCATTGATTTGACAGAAATCTGCTCTCATTAAATCACTCTCTCATTGATTTGACAGAAATCTGCTCTCATTAAATCACTATCGAAATGTATCCAAAGAAGTGCTGTGTGGCATTATCCTAATCGTATTGTTTATGATGGAGTTAAACAAGGATTAAAGTTTAAACGTTGAATACAAGCACAATATCACGAAAAAAATATATTTAAAAATATAAAACCAAACAAATCAGATGTAGCCATAATTATAGATTATATATTGATATTAAAGGATTAAATGCAGATTAAATCGTAAAGTTCAAATAGCAAAACAAACAAAAACGAAGTGATTTATCTATTTATCATGGCTTCTTTGTTTGAAAATAGAACGTGTTTAAAATGTAGGATAATAAATTGTTTACTAACATGGTATTCGATATTTAAAATCACTAAAATGACTCGATAGTTTCCTATTTATTTTACAAACTACAATTTTAAATTAAAAACTTTTGTAGCCCCTTTGGTAAAGGTGGGTATGTAGTAAACTCGAGAAAAGGGCCGGTGTTTTTGTAGGTTTTTATACATACATTTTTTTGTTGCAAAAATAAACCAAATATTGCTTCAGTTCAAACACACATTAATTATTTTAACATGTTGATATTAATCAGCCTTCGTTGAATATCTGTAATAAGCACAGAGATGGCGAAATTTATAAATGAACAGAAAAGCTGTCATATTCTAGGAAACCCTTGACAAATATTCAACAACTGTTGATATCACCGTGTGAAGAAAATTGATCTCTTATACTTCTACTGGAGTAATATTTGATTTACCCGCTTCTGTGACCGCGTGGTCTAACGCGCTACTCTCTTGTTGTACTGGACTGCCGAAGACGGGGATGTCGGGGTTTGATCCCGTTTGAGTGAACTGAGAAGGTTTTTTTCCTAAATGATTTTTCACTTTCATTCCACGCAAATGTGGGTGCACTTCATTTCAATTCAACCCTCCTAATAACTAAACTATTAGTGTAATTAGTACACAAGCGTATAACACGAACGGGTAGTAATACGCGGTGCTAGAAATATATATGTATATATTTAATTTATTTTGGTCAAAAAACATTTTGATATAAAAACGGCAAAAACACTTAACTTATCTCGCGTCTCCTACATCCCCAGCACCTAGCACATAAATGAATCATTTTCAGCATTTTAATTTGCGGGGATAAATTATTTTGCTTTCTGAAATTAGTATTATATAGTTCTAAAAATATTGTTAAGGATCTTTCACAATCTGAGTATAGATACACTAAGCCACTTTCACACATTTACTCAAGTTTTAAGGATTTGATAGTAAAACTTCAATAAAAACCTTTAATTGGTTGACAAAATCTTGATTATATCGTTAAGGGTTTCCATCAATATTAATTGTTATAGAATTATTAATTGTAAATTTCATAAATACTATTCCTCTTTATAGAATATTAATGAAGAAATGGGAATGTGCCAATATAGGCCCAAAATACAATACTTGGAAATCACAAGACGTTAGTGTAATAAATGGTGTATTATTTGGTGTTTTTTATTACTTTATCCTCAAATTACTCGGGAATGTATGCATATTTTCACTAATAAGTTAGGGGTGATGAAAATTTAATGTTTTAGAAAGTGTAATTAGGTTAGTAAGTGACTACATTAGTCAGGAGAAAAAGTTTTAAAATATTGCCGTTTTAAAATATACTCGTATGAGATTCAAATTCTTTTACTCAACACTGGCGATGCAGACAAGTCTAGACTAAGGCCTTTGTACGCGTGTACAGCCCTGTAGAAAGGATGTTGACACTGATATAATACACTTATAAGTTTCATTTAAAATACGAGACTTCCATAACCAAACATTACTATAATTAATTACAAACTCAAGAGTAATAAGGAGCCTCCAAATCCACACACACTTAATCTTTACGGCTGGAAAGAGACAATAACTAATCTCGGAGACAAGACTGTGTCTCATCACTCTGGAAATGTACAGTCGATTACTCGCACACGAATAAAGACGAACACATGATTATATCTAATAAGGTATTTATAAAACATTATCTAACGGAAGAGACTGTACTTTCAACGTTCATTTGCTTTTAGTGTCCATTAATTATTTGTCGTAACACCCTCCTTCCCCCCTCCTCATTAAACAGATCATTGTTTACAACTAAGAGATGTCCAACTTGTTAAACTGGAGATTGAAGGGAGATGGAAGTAAAGTGAGGAATAGATGAGGATATTTAGGGGTCAGGGGCGAAGTGAGACTTAGGGATTGAGAAAGGGATTTATTTTACTAACGCTATAATGCCAAGCCAGTGCGCGGGATCTTGGTGACTTGAACCAACTAATCTAAGGGAAATGGAGGAGAGATACTAATTAATCGAGCCAAAATTCGTCTGTAGAGAAGAAGAAGAAGAAGTAGGGAAATTAGACAGTAAAATGGTCATTTTTTCCCTCCTTGAAGATACAGTAAAATTTTCATAGAAATAACAATTTCTGACCACTATAAAAGTTACTAGATCTACTTTCACGTACTAATATATCAAGTCATGAGATCTGCAGTGGTCAATTTTGGTTGGATATTATCAATAACTGTTAGATAATACTTAAAAAAATAATTAAAATATTATTAGTGGTTACTAAAAAAAATGTCGCGGTGCACCATACAGAATTTCTCCTACGTTTATCTTAAATTAGACAAATTTACGAAAAACAAGTAGTATTTGTGAAACAAAATAATATATATTGTTTTAGAAACACTTCATTAAAAATAACAAATGAAATAATATACACCGTTACATAAACATTGAGAATAGAGAAACATCTTTGTCCATGAGAGATCAAAACAATCAATTTCTGTTTTCAAAGAGTTCCATAAAAAAAATATTTGAATTTTCTTATAGCTCAGAAAATAATGGTTTTATAAAAGATTTATAATTTTAGTAGCACTACAACTTTACAATAATCAGTTACTGTGTATCTCAAATATTTGCGAAGATATAATAAAAATAGGAAATTTCTGTTTTTATGAGAAAACTAATATTGCCATTTTGTTTGGACTATAAAACAATGTATGTACACAAAATTTAATCAAAATCATTATAACAGATTTTGAGAAAATATATCATTTATTTTTATACCATTCAGTAAACTACCCTTAATTTAGGGCTAGATATTTATTCCAAAAACCCCCCGGAATACCAAGATTTAGTCCAATCGGTAAAATGGTTTCGGCTATAGGCCAAGATACAGAAAGACAAAAAGACAGCCAGACGGCATCAGGAAAACAACTTTTCGGTTTCAAGGGGTCAAGCAACGTTGACATTTACCAAAATTTTGAATTTGATTTTTTTGACGATTACAAAACTTTCTCTAACCGAGAGGTCAAGAGGAAGTAAAAATTGAACTGTATGTAGAATAACTATTTATACCTTATTGGCTAATAATTCCAAAAGATTTAAATAAAGGAACTACGGCTAGGAAATATTTAATTTCGGCATAATATTGGTAAAGAAATAATATAAAATTTGTATTTGTAGTATTAAATAATTTAACTAAATAATTATATGGAAAAAAATATGAAAATCAATCCCGACATCCCCCTAAATTTTAGTAATATTCATGGTAGTCCCTGGTGCAATAATTGTGTGGTCAGCAATAATCAACATTGATTAATCAGCAACATCACGCTTTACCAGCACGTTTTATCAAGAGCCAATCGATTTCGTGTCATGTATACATTTAATTGAACATGAATTACTCAAAGCAATCAAGTCAATGGATATTTGGATGTTTGTAAACAAAAACACACATGGCTCCCTGACTAATAACTGCTAGGACTACTGTAGCAGATATATTCAAGCCCTAATTTTGGTAGAGATGCCGTTTTGAAAGGCTTTATTTCGTACCAGAATCCTACATTATACAAGTATTTTATTAGGATAAAAAGTCTTCCAGAATAATAATAGTAGGATGTTCATTCTGAAAAGCCTTTTACTCTATCAAAATACTACTACATAGTAGGATTCTGGTACGAAACACATTAGGCCTTCCAGAACGGGCTAGCTACCAAAATCCGGATAATAGTTCTTTTTACACACGCTAGAGTTGGCTGTGTGGTCTTCCATCCCACTTGTAGGCCGAGGCTACCCTGAAAATATTAATGCTGTCCGTTATAAAGCCTGTAAATTAAAATGGTTCAACCGGAAAGGAAAGTTAAGCTTCCCTAGTTAAAATAGCTCAAACATTTGGGGAAACCTAAAAACAAAAGTTTGGCTCAATAGTTATTAATTCGTGCTATAATTTTTGCAACAACTTTTTAATCCCCATCATGATCAATTAAACGTTTTGATGTCTGTACCCGCGTCTTACTAATCGTTAGGGTTGTGAACACATGCACTTATAACGACCTGCTTTGGTGGCTGCACGGTCTAATGCGTCACTTTAGCAACATACTAGACTGCCGATGACGAAATTATAGGAGTTTCAAATCCAGGTCAGTTGTATTTTAGGATTTTTTTCCTAAACTGTTTTCCACTCTTATTACTCGCAAATAAAGGTGCATTTCTTCTAAATTCTTCCTTCCTCATCCCTACTGAATTAATGAAAAAATTTTATTTTATCCTACATATAGTTTGAAAGGATAATGAGATGCATTGGGGTAAAAAAACAAAAAAGAAAAGTGGCTTTACATCAATTTTTAGATTCATAGTATCAAAATGGTTTTTTTTTATCTCTTGGGAGGACAAATTTTAACAATCAGAATATCACTGAGAATGATATTAGTGTTTCCAAACAAAGTCATCTGTAAAGATATCAAAGAAAGCTTTTCACATCTTACTATGCCTGACGGATGAGTCAAATACACAAACGAAGGCAAAGACCTGCCTGAGAGGAAATTGAATTATCACTAAAACAGATTCTTTCTGTCAATATGTCCTCGCAAATTTACAAGATGCCTTTTGTGTTCGAGTAGTCAAGGATTTGTCTGAATACATATGTATATAAATGTAAACTTATGTTTTAATTTTTATTTTCCTAAGAAACACTTTTTTTATCTATTTATATCAATACGAAACAACAAACAAAACAGCATCTCATATTTCTCTTTGGATTTGAAATTGATAACTATCCTAATCTCTCCTTTCTTTTGAAGTACAAATGTTATGCTTACGGATTAAAATAATCAAATAAATAAATATTTTTAAATTAAAGTTTGAATGTTTTGCGCAAATCTGGAGTAGTTCCTCCAAAACTTCACCAAATTTCAGCTTTCTATCTCATTGAGAAATACCAACATTATCTCCACAGTATATATAAATACATACACCATTAGATTTTTATTAATATAAATATAATATTATTATTGCCTTTTTAGATCCCTTTATTGGCCATATCTGTGGTTTAATGGTCTAAGTTGTCGCTATCATGTTATACTGGATCACCAGTGACGGGGAGATCAAGGTTCAAAGCCCTGTTGGGTGTACTGGGATTAATTTATCTGAATGCTTTCCCAATCTCCCTCCATAAAAATGGGGGTACATTTCCTATAAAATTTCTAACCTCATCCCTATTCCAAATAGCGTATTTAATAAATGTGTTTAGCCCGAACGGCTGCTTAAACACTCAAAATAAATTTAAAAGTTTCTCTTAATTTAGAGCTATATGAGGTCCGAGACTGTTTTAATTTGAAACTAGCACAAATTTTCCGGTTCATAAAATTATTAATATGATTTTGAGTATGATAAAATGAAATATAGATTCCTAATTAATGCACACATTAACAGGAAATATAAAGCGGTATATAAATGTAAAATAATTGAAAAATTTAACGTAGTAGTGGATTTTATATCTCGTTAATAAGAATAAAAAAAGCTTTCAGCAAATATTCGCAAAAAATAAAAGCATATATGACACACAGTTTCACTAATGGTTGACTGTCATCAAGAACTGAAATTCTGTTTTAATGTTTGTTTTTACTTTCAAGAGTGATATCAACATCTGAAAATCCTCATGAGAATAAGTGAGAGTGAAAATAGAGAAAAACTTATATCTTGTGTTTGGAGGAAAGAAAAAAGTTCTTTTTAAAATGCTATAAAACTTTTTTTTCTGTAAGAAGAGCCATAAAAAAATCCATTTATCTTTTTAAACACTATTTCACTATTATTTTTTTTTATAAGTCTACCTTACTTCAGTTTATAAATAGCTTTTTAAAAAAACTACATGTAATATCTATTTTCAAACAAACATTTAAAATCGTTAAAAATACACATTCAATGTATCTTTTGTTTTGAAAGTAAGCCTCATACGGTCTCTTCATTAATCGCAAAATACCCCCTGCTATGGAATGGCATCAATATTTTAATAACGTTTTCACTCTGGGAACTTAATACGAAAAGTTACTAAGTGGAGTTTTGAAACTTTCATTAAATAATATAACGATTTTTTTTTAGAGGTCAGAGCTTCTGGCTGATGAATTACAAGTCTCTGGTTCTATTACAGGCAGGTACCGGGGGATTTTTCTCGAAAGGAGAATATTTCACTTTAGTCATAAGGGTTTGGTTAGTTAGGTTTAAGTTAAAATATTCACTGACTCCACCTCCTAATATTTACCACATTCATATTTCATTGGGGCATGGAAAGTGTGTCCACGGAAAGGATGTACGATTAATACATGTGTGCATTCCCTGAGCAACGGTACATTAGTATTGGATAATCTTTCCACAAACCGAGCTACAGATTGATGCATCCCAGACATACCACTATTATTATAGTAATAGTCAATTAAAAAAAATATATATCATCACGTTTCACTACCCGTTTGGGCAACTAATAGCTATAATCATACATCATTAGGGTAGTCAAATATCGCAGGCTACGGTTGGCAAGACATACAGCGATAATGTAGGAAACAGGAACTTTGTTCAGAATATTGGCTGGAAAACCCAATAAGAAGAGACCCGTGGGAAGAATTAGACACATATGTGAGGATATATATAGTGAGATCGTTTAATAGCGGACACCTTCCACGATAAAAATATCTCCGTTATTAGGAAGTGTCTGTTATTTATCAAAGTTAGTTTTTTTTTAATCATACTGCCTGAACACAGTTTAATCAGCTATGTGAACCCATGTACTGTGGATATTGACTACAGCAATCAAATTTATCCAATGTGCAGTTTTTGTATTCAGTATAATTACGAATAATGAACAAATAATCTGTGAAGCTTACTGAACGTAAGTCATGATATACAGAAAAATACACAAATAAAATTGAAAATGTGAACCATAGGCCTTTTCTAATATATATGTTCCCACGAGCACAGATTAAATTGCTGTAATAACCCCCACTGAAGGCTTGGAAGGGGTGAGACTTACGACTTTGAAGGGATGGGACGTACGACTTTGAAGGAGAGGGACGTACGACTTGGAAGGGGTGGGACGTACGACTTTGAAGGGATGGGACGTACGACTTGGAAGGGATGGGACGTACGACTTTGAAGAAGAGGGACGTACGACTTTGAAGGGGTGGGACGTACGACTTGGAAGGGGTGAGACTTACGACTTTGAAGGGATGGGACGTACGACTTTGAAGGGGTGGGACATACGACTTTGAAGGGGTGGGACGTACGACTTGGAAGGGATGGGACGTACGACTTTGAAGGGATGGGACGTACGACTTGGAAGGGATGGGACGTACGACTTTGAAGGGGTGGGACGTACGACTTTGAAGGGATGGGACGTACGACTTGGAAGGGATGGGACGTACGACTTTGAAGGGGTGGGACGTACGACTTTGAAGGGGTGGGACGTACGACTTGGAAGGGATGGGACGTACGACTTTGAAGGGGTGGGACGTACGACTTTGAAGGGATGGGACGTACGACTTGGAAGCAACGTAAGCATTAGTAATTACTACTGGGCTTTATTAGAACTTTCGCTAGAGGGGGAAAGCGAGAATGTTCTAACTTCAAGTAATACAATGCCATTCCTGACATACTACAGTAAAATATTCTATATAGATCAGTGTTTCAAATATTTGTCTATTTTTAGAGATTTTTTATGCATCTTTGGTGTCCGTTATTGAGAAAGCCCGTCGTAGGGAAGTTGTACCACCGTAAGAGCGAGCCTATGCTATTTTGACGGGGAAATTTAGCCGGTCCGCTATAAACAACGATAATCCGCTATTCAGTGTTGTCCGTTAAGGGAGATTTTCCTGTATATATACATACAAGTGAGTATTAAACCAAAATATGGGTCCTGATGTGCTATCTCATCCATCCATAACAGCGCGCACAACCATCCCTTTGGTTAGTGTCACCCGCCGGCACAATCTGGGAGAAAGTGCTAGGGAAAATCTTGAAAGTGCGATAATTTCATGTTGCTCTCCGCATTGAATTTCTACGAACGAAATAAAAATAACCTTTTAGATTTTATCGGAAAATAATCTCGTATACTTCCCAGGGTCCCTTTACAAGCCACAATCAACACGTGATCGACTGCTTTTCTTTCCTTCTGAAGGAAGTTGTGCTACGGATTCTCATCAAGTGGTAAAAATCTGTCAACCTTGGCTGGGTTTAAGCCCATGAACTTCTAATCAGGAGGCTAGCAGCTTTTTAGAAGAAACATACCCGCATTTTAGTGTAGGGAGAGTGGGAGACCATTTAGGAAGAAAACTCTCTCAGTACACTCAGATGGGACTCGAACCGTAATCTTATATAAAAAAAGGACGCAATGAGATTCATATTAAAACCACATGTCAATTGGCGCAGATTGTTAAGAATTTATTTATTTTTGGAAGAATATTGGAGTGGATAATCTTAATATATATAATTCTTCTGTACGTGTGTATGTCACTGAACTCCTCCTAAACAGCTGGACCGATTTTGATAAAAAAAATGTGTGTGTGTTTGAGTGGGTCCGTGGATGGTTTAGATTCACAATTGAACCCGGTAGGTGGCGCTGCAATCGAGTTCTAGGATTTTTTTTATTTTTTAGGGAATTTTTAGGGGGATATTTTTTTAGATTTTTTGCATATCAGAACATGTAACCTCAACATTTCACCCCCCCCACCACCACCACCACCCCTCAATATTTATAATAATGAATATAATATTAATAATTGACCGCTAAAAAAAATTAGAAGTTCATCAATAATTGACCACGAAATGCCAAATATGAAAATATGTTTAATTTTGTATGTTTTCTTGACAAACACTGAATTTGTAATATTTGTGTTACTCACTAATTGGAGTTCATTGTGAATTTGTAATTGTGATGATCACATAGTATTTGTTTTACTATCGAAATCAATTATGCCACCCAAACGAAAAGCCAACGTTCGGGCAGGACAACGTCTGTCGGGTCCGCTAGTATTTTATAAACAATTAAGATTTTTAAAAACATTAATTAATTATTTCTCTCAGAACACACAGAAAACATCTGTCTCTACAAATAACACCTTTAAAAAACAATTATACAGCAAATACACATGGCTTAAGTCATAATTCTATTTTATTGTGAACACAATCTAAGATAGTCTTTCTTTTTGAAATCTAGTTGAATAGGTTATGTAGGAATTTTTTTTATTTAATTTAGCACCGCGTCTTACTACCCGTTCGGGTTATACGCTTAATTACGCTAATGGATTAAGAATTGGGAAGGTTGAATTCAGAGGAGGTTAACCCGCATTTGCGTGGAGGAAGAGTGGCAAACCATTTATAAAAACCACCCCCAGTGCACCCGACCGAGATTCGAACCTCGATCTCCCCGTTCTCGGCAGTTTGGCTTTACACGACTACCGAAGCGGGTGACGTAGGAAAAGAAGGGTTAATTTATTTTAGTCTTGAGATAAGAAGAATCTTCGCTAAGAAGTTGCGTAGTTCAAAGTCTGATGAATGACAAGAGCTAATGAAGAACTTCAAACTGCTTCCGTTTCTAAATTTCAAAAAGCTCCTAAAAGGAGAACCGCTTCCTCTGATAACTTTAAAGAGTTTTGAGCTTTCCTTTCAAAGGGATAATTACCTCAACTTTTTACTGGAATTTTATAGATTTGTTACGCCTATAGGTGGGCACGCAGACTAAATGACAGGCTCATATATTTGGGTTTGACAGTTATGTAGTGGTCTAATCTCGAATATTGGCTAGGTATACTAAGGGTGGTTTTTTTTTCTAAATGCTTTCCCACTCTCAATTCACACACATATAGGTACACTCCCTCTAATTTATACAATTAACATATATAAACTAATCGGATTCGTGGCGTAGTGGTCAGTGCAACTGGCTATGAGCCTAGATATCCTGGGTTCGATTCCTGGTTGGTCAATTGGGGTATTTTTCTCGAAAGGGGAATCACCCCAAGGGTCACCATGGTTTGGTTAGCTAGGTTGTGTTTCCACTGGTTCCACACCCTCATAATAACTATCACCCTAATACTCACTATCACCATAATTTAATTTTATCGGGACATGGAAAGAGCCTCCAAGGAGAGAATTCACGATTAGTACATTCAGGCAATCCCTGGGCAACGGTACATTAATACTGGCTAATATTTCCACGAAAGATGTAGCCCAGACGCACAATATTTTATTTATATCTCTAATCTATTAGTATAAAATGTGCAATTAGTCCAGACGGATGTAAATTATTAAATAATATAACTCAAGTTAAAATATATATCTTCTTATATATAATTTGATAAGCCAGTTTCCAGTAATAGAAATTACGAGGAAATGATTGGACAAATTTTTACAAACGAACACTCATTTTAACGGTTAGAAGTCCAAGATGTCGGAAACAATAGTATTTTTTCACGAAAGCCCGATTTTCACAAAGAATTTTCAGTTTTTCATTCTTTGTTTAGTCACCATGGAAACCGTAATTTGATACATGGCTGTACATCTCTAAATAAAATATATATCTTTGGATAAAATATATCTCAATCTTCATTAGTTATTGGTCCAAACACATCACAATTTTCTCTTTGGATGAATATTTATCTTTAGATGATGATCATAACACATCTAAATTGATATTCCTAAATTGGAGAAATATTTATTTTTAATTGGAATGTTATCGTTAATTCGCATTTAAATAACTAATATTGAGCATAATTCGAAGATTATAAGGTTAAGTTGTTCAGTTCGTGAGAATATTGTCTACGTTTTGTTTCACGCATGATTAAATTATTTTTAAATATGTTTTGGTGTGTATGATAAGCTCAAAGACGATAAAGTAATCTTGAATAATGTTTTTAAAAAAAAATAGCCATTTTAACAATCTAAGTATGAGTTTTGGTGTTGAATTTTTTCAAATAATGGGTTTTGATGTTCATTTTGGCAAATAGTAACACAATACAAATACATAAGTTAGGCTAAGTTTCCATTTTACCACTTAATTTAGATGATATATTTAAAAGTAATGTTTTCTGTACTCCTTTTCACATTTTTACACATACGGTAAGTACAGCTATATTTCCATGTTGATACTTAATTTTGAGGGGATAATATTTCAAAGTACCTTAATATTTGAGTACCACATCTATACTTTCACATTCTCTCTCTATCTATCAGACTCTCTTACGCTCTCACAATTCTCTCACACTCTCTCCCCTCACACACACAAACACACACACACAGTCACTCACTAATTCTATAAAACACTCCTTATAATATGATCTTTTCTCATTTCTCTCTCTCACACTTTATCCCTATTTCTCACATACTATTTATTTCACATACACTCTTTATCACCCTAAATTCAATTCTCCTCATCCATAACAATTTAGATTAATAATAGTACATGCGCCTATAATCCGAATATGTACGTGGTACTAACACTTTTATTTTTAAATCTTATCTTGAAACATTTCTACTCTTGTATTCGAAACATTTTAATTTCATATTAATTGTCTCGGATTCGATTAGAAATATTTAAACTTTTAAAATAATTGATCAAGATTTGATTCGAATCATTTTAAATTTTAAAATAATCGATTAGGAATTGACTCAAGCTAGTAATCAAATATTTTGATTCGATTCGATAGTTAAATTATATTGAGTACATATGTTGTTTTTTATTCTTAATATTCCAATGCGTCGAGTCTACCACAGTAAATAATTGGCATTTAAAGTAATTCAAGTAGCTATAAAATTTCCTCTCTCCTGGAATGTTTTATAGTAGTTTATTTACATCTCTTCCATCACCCCCCCCCCCCCC
>CABFWO010000447.1:71191-81821 GCA_902155825.1 Timema genevievae | reverse complement strand
CCCCCCCTCCATTTCCCGAACTTAAAATACCGCATAGGAAGTAAATAATTCATGGTTTAATTTGACGTCGGTGACTTTTAATGTAGTTTGTTAAACTGCTGGCGGTGTCGGCCAGGGGAGCTATACCCCCCTCCCAAACCCCTCACACACTTTGGGAAGGTGGTAAAAGCTGGTGGTTTTCAACCCCCCCTCCTCTTGCGTCGGAGAGGGAGGGGGTGAAGGATGTCCGTCCAACAGATGGATGGAGAGTAAATGAGACTTTGTGCGGTAGCCGTAGCGTAACGACGCCCTTGCCTTGGGGGACGTGACACTCGACTTCTTTTGCACCGTGGTCATTTTCCGAGGAAGAACGGCGCAAGTCGAATAATACGAGCATTGTATTACTTTCATAATCCTTTTCTCTATAGCTGAGAGGGGAAGAGGAGAACTATGGTTTGATATACTACTATGAGAAGAGTGTCCTTAAAGAGTAATATACCCACACCAGTGCATACGAATTGCGGAACAGCTAATAAGGGTGCACACGAATCGTGGAACAGACAATAAGGGTGCACACGAATCGTGGAACAGACAATAAGGGTGCACACGAATCGTGGAACAGCCAATAAGGGTGCACACAAATTGCGAAGCAGCAAATAAGGGTGCGCACGAATTGCAGAGCAGCTAATAAGGGTGCACACGAATTGTGGAACAGTCAATAAGTGTGCACACGAATTGTGGAACAGCCAATAAGTGTGCACACGAATTGTGGAACAGCCAATAAGTGTGCATACGAATTGTGGAGCAGCCAATAAGGGTGCACACGAATTGTGGAACAATCCATCCGAGCTCGGTAATACCCTTACACAAACTGCGGAGTAAAAATTAAATGTATAATGATTTTGTTCAAAATGGAACATGAAGGCTAGGTTAGGTTAGGTTAGGTAAGTTAGGTTAAATTAGGTTAGGTTAAGTTAGGCTAGGCTAGGTTAGGTTAGTGGTTAGGAGTTGAATGGGATTAGAGATTGTTCCATAATTCGTGTGGACCGGCTGACAGGTATACTTTATTCCACAATTCTAGTGGGCCTTAATTGAATGTCTGCCGACAGGTATACCTTATTCCGTAATTCGAGTCCCAATCAGTGTCGTAGATAGTTAATCTTTCTAGAGAAGGTCTGCTGGAAAATATTACTGTACTTTGAACTAATAAAAATTATATTCTCATATATGAACCTCCTTAGGAGGTTCCCATTAAATTCCAGAGGAGGGGGGGAGAGTCTGGAGTCCCCAGACCACACCCTTCACACGCCCTTGTTTCTATCCTATTATTGTGTTTTGAGGATATCCCGGTTGGTTGGTATGATTCCGAGCAAATATATAAAAGCAGTATTAAATAATCTCACCGAACAATTGTGTGAACGAATGTAAAATATATCACATCATTTTAATAAATACTCTTTTCTACGAGCTTTTAAATAATCTGGGTTGTTAGTCATATTTTATTGCCAGGCAGTGTAATTCTAAATGAGAATTTACCTCTTTTCCCCCCACCCCCTCCCTTGCCCCAAGTTAATACTTGTCAAACATAAAACGATGAGTAACTGAGTACAAGAACGCTTGCCTTGCAGCCCGTGTAAATTTTTTTTAAATATAAAAAAATTAGGGGTGTTAAAAAAATTGAGTCGAGTGTAGAGTAAAAATTTATTCCCACGTTCACCAAAAATAGAAAGCAGAATCTGCTTGAGTGGCACAGCAATTCACACGCTGTATGTTGGCCCATAATGCATTGCAACGCAAACTTAAAACAACTGATTACTAACATATATTATTTTCAAGTGGATGAACATACATTCAAGATCATCTTCTTTGGTGGCCGCGTGGTCTAACGCGCTACTCTCGCGGTAGGCTAAACTGCCAATTATGGGGAGATTGAGGTTCGAATCTCAGTTGGGTGGTATTTGTTTTCCACTCTCCCTCAACACAAATGCGGGTACACTTCCTATACAATATATAAACTCTCTAATCCCTAAAACCATTAGTGTAATTTGTACATAAGTGTATAAACCAAACAGGTAGTTAAATGCGGTGCTAAAAAAATTGTTGTAGTTGAAGGCGGGAGTGTTAGTTATGTTGTTTTGCAGAAGTAGCTGAGAAATTGTCACATACTTATAGCCCATGGACATCACCATAAAAGGCCTCTTAGCGTAGGGATAGTGTAGCTGGAAGGCCCTTCGGGGATCTCTTCGGAGATGTAGTATGGATTCGACAGCCCTTGAACATCAAGCTAGAATGTATTTGAATAGTGAAAGGAGTCTGCAGTTTTTTAGGGACGAGCACACGCCACAATCTTGTTGCAGTCTTGTTAGAGAATAGTTTTGTTAAAGCTTGTTACAGTCTTGTTAGAAAATAGTCTTGTTAAAGCGTGTTATTGTCTCGTTAGAGAATAGTCTTGTTAAAGCTTGTTACAGTCTCGTTAGAGAATAGTCTTGTTAATGCTTGTTACAGTCTTGTTAGAGAATATTCTTGTTAAAGCTTGTTACAGTCTTGTTAGAGAATAGTCTTGTTAAAGCTTGTTACAGTGTCGTTAGAAAATAGTCTTGTTAAAACTTGTTACAGTCTTGTTAGATTCTAGTCGTGATGTATTATAGTTACAGTCTATTTGAAAGACTTACTGAAAGTCACTAGGCAGCACCCTCGGGATATATTTCAGGGTTGTCCATGTTGGTAAAGATCGTGTTAAGGGTGCGGGACTGAAGGGAATAAAAGGCCAGCGAAAAGGTTATATGACACAAATACTTGCTCATAGTGTCCAATATTTAGTTCTTGTACATTTTGTAAATATCCTTTCATAGTTGATACTTGTTTTATAATAAAAGTTAAAAGAAAAGAACCCCTTGCCTTTTACTATATTTTCTAACTTGCTTCTCAACAATATCTAGCCTGGAGTTTGGGGTGGGGCAAATGTCAATAAGTATACACGGTCGGTGACAACTATTAATTGATTAATAATGTTGTTTATAATTCTAGAAATAATTATTTTTGCCTATTGCAACACCTTTGTTCACTTGGTAGTGTGTCTACCTATTAAGTCAAGGGTTTAGGGGAGCGGGGGGTATATTCCCGACAAGAGTGAGAAAGTTATAGTTGGTGAAATGTTGGTTTCACCTTTCACAGTGATGAAATAACGACCGGAGGGTTGGATGTTGTGTCAATTTTAGATTTAAGTTAAGTCGTGTGTGGCTGATATAAAAAGTATATTCAGAAAATCCATGTTAGATATTTTAAATAATGAAAATAAAAAAAATACATATTAAGTACTTTTTAAACTTAAAAACGAGAAAATATATTTTTTTTTAATTTTCCGCCTATTCTGTGTAATTCTAGTTTTCGATAGCTCGAGATGGATTTGGTCTTGTTCAGCTAAAATTATGGAGACTTTTCTGTACAACAAAGTAAAATGAAGCAACCTCTTATTAATTTTTTTCTCCAAATTTTGGACATCCCCTGCGCTTGTCCTCACCCATTCTACTTACCTTCCACAGTAAAACAGGATTATTTTCACTTCATGGAAACGCGAACGACAATCCTAATGGAAGTTTCATCCGCTGATTGAAACGTGCTCTCTTTTGCCATTTTACCACGAAAAAAAAAACATGAAAAAATTAAATATTTATCAGTATACGATCAAAAAAAAAGTATAAGCAAATTATTGTATGAGCATATCAATGTGTGATTTTAAAAGACAAAATAACGTTTCAAATAAATAATGTCAACAATTCTAAAATGTAATTATATTTTTGTCAGAACTATGGGAAAATATAACACATTCTATGGATGGTAATTTCGATGCGTTTTATTTTGAATACCTTGTCACGTAATCAAATATTAGTAGGTCAAAAGTTTTTGTTTGAATTTTGTGTATTCGTTTTTAATATACAGGAATATTATCACTTTTATTTGGATTGTTCGAAATTATTCGAGTGTAATAAAGGCTTATACTATCCAATTTTCATACGATAATTAGTTTGGAAAATAAAAACTTTATTTTGCTGTTAAAATTGGTAGAATTTAACATACTAAATATATCCTATATGTATTGATGATATCTAACAAAAGTACTCGCTGTAGAAAACTTTATTTGACTTATGAATACGTAAAAGTACATTTTATAACTGTTTTAGATCTCAGGTTAGGATCTTACTCCATTGAATTATGAATAAGAACGTTCATTGCTTAACGTACTAAAGTACACCACCTATCCCTATCTTGAGCTAGTTATATCCAGTCCAACTCATTACACCCTGACTCTATCTTGAGTTAGTTCTATCTAGTCCACCTCATTACACCCTATCACTATCTTGAGCTAGTTCTATCCAGTCCACCTCACTACACCCTATCTCTGTCTTGAGCTAGTTCTATCCAGTCCACCTCATTACACCCTATCCCTATCTTGAGCTAGTCCTATACAGTCCACCTCATTACACCCTATCTCTATCTTGAGCTAGTTCTATCCAGTCCACCTCATTACACCCTGTCCCTATCTTGAGCCAGTTCTATACAGCCCACCTCATTGCACCCTAACCCTATCTTGAGCTAGGTCTATCTAATTCACCTCATTACACCCTATCGCTATCTTGAGCTAGTTCTATCCAGTCCACCTCATTACACCCTATCCCTATCTTGAGCTAGTTCTATCCAGTCCACCTCATTACACCCTATCCCTATCTTGAGCTAGTCCTATACAGTCCACCTCAATACACCCTAACTCTATCTTGAGCTAGTTATATCCACACACCCTCATTTCACCCTGTTCTAATATTATCCTCCCATCTGTGTCTAGGTCTTCCCAATGATCTCTTCCCATTAGGTTTTCCAGCCAGTACCTTGAACACGGCTCTAGTCTTTTCCATTCACGTTGCATGTCCTGCCAGCCGTAACCTACGAAATCTGAATACCCTCACAACTTCGGTAATAAATACAGAGTATTTAACTCATTATTATTTAAACTCCTCCATTCCTCCATTTACGTTATCCCTTTTTTGTTTGGACCAAATATATTCCAAAGTAGCCTACTATGCTTGTCTTCGAACACTCTAGATCCCTTCCCGTCATGTAAGGTTAGAGACCATGATTCATAGCTATAAAGAAAATGGAACTGTATTTAGGTCGTCCGGTTTAAGTTCGAATCTTGAGCGCCGTTTCCTGTACTGTCGCTTGTCCAAGCCTTTCTCGCTAAAAGCAATTGGCTTCGGAATCTTTATTTATTATCCGATTGAGATTGGATTCCAACCTAAAGATTTGTAGACATTTTATGTCGCTCTATATCAATAATAGGTTTTTTTTCACCCCTTCTTCCCATAAAGTTAAGTTTCGTGATACTCGTATATCTTTTATACCCACCAGCGAATAAGGACGGAAACTTTCTATATTTCAACGCCAAATTAAATTTCTTTTAAAGGACGTGAGGAAAAATAAATCAAATTTCGAGAACATGTATAACACTATTTCTATATGTAAATCTAAAGATTTTGACTAGATATAAATGAGCTATATTATTATTTTTTGATCCGTTTCAGTGGTCGAATGTACTAAGGCGTCATTTTTTACAATATATTTGACAGGAGATGACGTAGAGATAAAGGTTTGAATTCCGGTTGGGTGTAATGAGGGTATATTTTCTTAAATGTTTTTCCACTCTCCTTACATGTAAATGTAGGCGTAAGTACACTTCCTCTAAATTCTACCTTTCTCATCCTTAAATATAATGTAAATATGCATTTATAACGAAAAGATTGTGAAACACAGTGACTATAAAAACTCATCTTATTACCCTTCCGGGCTATATAAATGTAGTAGATTTATTTTAGAGAAAATGCACTCGAATTCTTATGGAGATGCAATGAAAAACTATAAAGCCCGCTTCATGGTAGAACAGTGAGATGCATCGTAGACGTTTAAAAATCCCGAATTATTTATCAAGTTAATTATTTTTAATATCGTCCTCAACAAAATATAAGTCAAAACTTTCAGAAGATTTCCGACCAATTAAAAAGGTTAAATTTTGAGTTTAAAGTTTTTAAAAAATCCAGCGACGCTTTATATGAAAATCTGTACTTCTGAAATTAAAGCAGAAGGTATAAGCCTAGACTTAGCCTTTAACTATCAAATAAAGTAATGTTTTGATAAAGTCACAACAGAAATTTTTTAAGATAATGTGTGGGATGGGTTTATAGAATTCTATGTAAGTTATCAATCACTTACACCACATGTTACTTTAATGTACATCCATTACTGTTTCCAGCCTGTGTCAGTTTTTTTGATCTAAGCCATTATATTTTCCATTACCGGCTTGCTAGGCCTGTCGTAGCTTCATATCCCTTATAATATAACTTAGGACTAGGACAGGCACAACATACAGTCCCCGACCGTTTATTTACCACTATGAAAGGGTAAACCCCTATTTCACAAATTGATAAATTTTTGGCCATGCCAGGAATAGAATTCGGGACTCTTAGCTTAGTAGATATACATACAAGTTAAACTTTTTATCTGTTAAGGAATTTAGCCTACATTTTGGTTAAAACTATACCAAAAAAATATCAAACAACTTAATAAATAGTCCAGGATCTCTAAACGTCTTCAACGATTCTCAGTGTTTTAACATGAAGAGGCCTGAAAATAAATAACGCCCTCACTAAAAGACCACAAGTCTTGATAAATTCACTCAAACTTTCATAGTAAAATCGTTTTATAAAATACGAACATTTTTTTTTTCCTTGTGGTAAATATTAAAAGCACCCGCTTCGGTGGCCGCGTTGTCTAACGCTCCACTCTCACAGTAGACTAGACTGCCGATGATGGGGAGATCGATGTTCGAATCTCGGTCAGATATACTGAGTGTTTTTTTTAAATGGTTTCCAATTTCCCTCCATGCAAATGTGGTACACTTCCTCTGAATATGACCTTTCTAATCCCTAAAATCATCAGCGTAACTAGTACATAAACGTATAACCCGAACGGGTAGTAAGACATGGTACTAAAAATAATTTTAAAAAAATAGACTGTAGTAACGATAAGAACATGGAGGGAACGAAGTAGACTGTTCATAGGACTACTATATCCTTATTTTGGTAGGATGAACAGCACCTCGTAGCTACTAAAGTTACTAATTCTTTTCTAATACATTCATAAATTAATGTGATATTCTGTCACTTTAGATAGATACTATCACTATCTATAAAATAACATTAACATTATATTAAAATGTTTTCAATGTTGGCTTCAAAGAAATATGTTAGAATTTTCTAATCTGTTCTTACAAACAAAGTCAGAGCAAAGCTAGTGTTATTTTATAGAGTATGTCGCGATACATTCTCGCGAACCGCTTGATGATATTGGTAACTAATTATTGTTTATATTAACACATTTTATAACTTTTATTTTAACAAATTAAGATGATACATTCAAGAAATCGCCACAATGGCACCCACGTTTCTTCATCGTGCTCGTTCTCTAAGAACACCTCGTTAACAAGTCCCAGACAAAATTAATACCCCCCACCACCAGTTTCCTGGCTATAACATCAATTTTGATACTGAGAGCTGCTGAACTCTTGCGAGCACAAGCAAAACTACTTTTTAAAAAGAAATCAAAGTTAATACAGTTTGCAAATTAAATATGTTGCTCTCTTTCTCGCACTCACACTGCGAGGTTTTTTTCTTTAATAATTACTAGGGCTAGAAGCAAGCAAACTGAATGTTCCTAACCCGTAGTCTTTGCACGTGTACGGAAGTTTAGCAACAACAGTACAGTGCGACTAATAAATTTGACACAAACTGAATTTAATTACTCCAAAAAGCTATGCAACAAAGCAGGATCATTACAAGTATGATAAAATATATCAAAAGTTATAGCTGAAGATCACATTACCTGACACATGGATATTTATAAGTGGGTATAGTAGCTGTTCTAGCTGTCATATAAGAGTCTTCCTATGAGGGTTGGCTCGTACAAAACAAATGTGTGAATCCAAAACCTCGTTCCCGGTCTCGTAGTGACGCAAACACACAGCTCAGCGTTTGTGTTCCGAATAGCAGGTAAACACGATAGTTTACAAAGCAGTACGTTCTCTTTAATATGTATAAATATACATCCATCTGTAACAGATATATTCGGTGTGAAAATATATCATTTACAAACGGAAAACTGTCAGGAATAACTAAACAAACAAACAAACAAACAAACAAACTTTACAAAAGTTACAGCATACATCTGGGTCCATATTCTTGTCTCTCTTTCTCTCATATGTATATTTATATGTATATGTACACATTTATTATACACACACAGACACACATACACACGCGTGCGTAGGCACAAGTTTCCTTTGAGGAACAAAAAGTTTGGAACAAGCTTTCAAACAAACAAAAAATAGTGTACAAAACAAAAAAGTCAAACCAACTTTTGCTCAACAAACAGGGAATGACTTGAAATGTTAATAAAGAGATGAACACAAAGCAGTAGGCAAAATAAAAAAGGATATAAGATTAAAATAAACATATGGAAGTCAGAAAATTGACAAAAGATCGGTAGAATAGTAGATTAGATTAATAATTTTTTAGTACTGCGTCTTACTACCCGTTTGGATTTTTACGTCTATGTACTAAATTGCGTTAATAGTTTTAGGGATTAGGAAGGCTATATTTAAAGAAAGTGTACTCATATTTGAATAACGGGAAGGACGAAAACCATTTTGGAAAAACCACCCTCAGTACACTTGGCCGATGAATATTATGTGAAATACAAGCTCATGTGTGCATAGATATTTTTTTTACTTTCTTAAACACCCGTTCAGTTTTATTCGACTATGTAATAATTACGCTAATGTGCTAGGAATCAGTGAGGTTTAATTTTAAAAGAAGGGTAGCCACATTTGCGTGGCTGGAGTGCAAACATTATTTTAGGAAAAAACAACCTAAGTACATTGAACTGGAAATCGAACCCCGCTCTCCTTACCATTCATTGGCAGTCTAGTTTATTTCAAGATTGACGCCTTAGAGTAGAGTGATATTTGACCTGGGGTATGCATACCTCCGGGGCTACGTAAAGACATCTTAGGATGTAGGTAAAACTTAGAAATATATAAGTTATATATTTCATTTCACGAAAACTTTGAATAATCAGGGCTGGATCTAGGTTCAACCACAAAGTCCCGGACGTAAGGATATGCGATCTGAGAACTACAGTTTTATTTCATATGTAAATTATAGAATATGCAGAACTTGCAATATAAACCAACAGCTTTGAGGTTATACAATTAAAGGTAAGTTTTTTTATGGGGGTACTTGAACCATTGATTGATTGAATAGACCATTCGACTAACAAAGCTGGTAAAAAATATAAAGCTGTGTTTCTTATTTTACACATCCGGATATTTATATTATTGAGATACGTTTGATGAATGTAGAATTTTAGAGGATGTGCACTCGCAGTTATATTGACGGCGAGTATGATATTGTTCAAGAAAACAGTCCCTTGTTATATCGAGCAAAACTTGAACTACAGTAGCCCCATGGCTTCTTTGGTGCTGACTGACAGCTGAAGGCTTTGAAAAGCTACCAGACCATATTATGTATCCCTACGCCGAACCATATGATCTGCAAAAAACATGTGTTTAGCAGCTGTCACTTCTGACAGTCAAAATTTAGGTATATACCTAAATGTTGACTGTCAGAAGTCAGCTGTGAACAGTCAGCCAGCACCAAAGAAGCCATGGGGCTACTGTAGTCTCCCGGTTGCCGATAAGCCAAACAAGATGAAGATGACTCCTATTACACCCATGCCCGTCGGTTTGGGCTTAAATTAAATATATATTACAGTACGCCTACATGTATTTGTATATTTTATACGTTCAACTCAAGAGCTATTTTTGACTATATCCAAGGGATAAGGATTAGGAATGCAACTTGGAGAAAGATAGCCTTAATTTTTATGAAAAGATCCGGTAAAAAAAAATTATGTGAGAAAAATCACTTTTATCACACCTAACGGGTAATCGATTTTCCAATTCCCCGTTGACTGTAGTCAAAGTGTAATGCCTTAGATACCTCGACCATCAGTAGGAGATCAATTTTGTTGTTTAAATTAACCTCTCTCTTTTAACGGTTACGTTATTCAAGCCCCTGCACACCTGCAGGTTCTTACTACTAGATGGCGCAGGCGTAGAGACTCTCCCTGTGACGTCAGTTGCACATACACATACATTTTATACTAGAGACTGCGCATTTATTCACATTATGATAAGTTGGTCCTGTTGAATAAATATTTAGATGAGAAGCTTTAAAATTTAAAAGTAAAGATGAATGTTACGGTGTAGCACACAGACATTCTCGATCATTTATTTAAAAAATTAAGATGTTTACTTAAAACTCGTAGGATATATGTGAAACGAAATAATATACAGTGTTGCAGAAACACTTCAAAAATAACATGATTGAAATAATATTCAATGTTACAGAAATTCAATGTTACAGAAACATTGAGAAAAAAATAACATCTCTGTCCACCAAAGAAAAAACCCATCAATTTCAAATATCGGACCTGCATTATATATATATATATATATATATATATATATATATATATATATATA
>CABFWO010000447.1:48673-64375 GCA_902155825.1 Timema genevievae | reverse complement strand
CCATGACACCAAGACAGAGTGCTTCCCCCCATGACACCAAATCAGAGTGCTTCCCCCCATGACACCAAATCAGAGTGCTGTTGGAATTGAAAACCCTCATTTTCAGCTGAAGGTGGCATTCCTTATACCGACAACAGAATGGCTTGACTGTGACGATTTTTAGGTAGTTCCAAGTCTCCCGTCAGAGGGTTATAAAAGTAAAGTCCCGAAAGATGTTACCTAATTAAAAAATGTATATTGACTAATGATTATTATGAATATAATTTATTACGTATAAATTGATTCATATCTCACAGAGAAGAATCAACGTCAATCACTTTTATCCAAACACTGAAGGGCCTTGGAAAGAAGCATTTTTTACAGGCGTGACTGGCCATATTATGACTTGAATCTAAGTTTGCATGTTGAAACAAATTCTATTTATGATCTATTAGCACATGTCAAGTCATTCAGGGCAAAAATAATGATACTTGATGAGCAGGTGAAAGTTACTTTGGCCCGCTAAAATGTGTAAAATATATTATGTGGCCCGCATAGTAAAAAGTTTGGAGACCCCTGCTCTAGAGTATAGAATCCCCCCAGTAGTTTTCATTAATCTCAAAATCCTTCTACAGAATAACTCATCCACATATAAAATACAAGCGGTTGTAATTCATCTTCTAAAGCTATTTTCTTTATTAAAATATTCTGAATATTTTGGGTGAATAAAAATATTCTTTAAACATGAAAACAGAACTCGGATACAAGTTTTTGTCAAAACATTTCTCATGAATATATTTCCACACAGTTTTTTTTATTTTGTTTGCTGGTTTGGATTCTCTGTTTCTGATCTTTTGTGTTCGAAGAACTGTTTTAAATTTTATCAATGTTACTCAAATACAATCCCTGAATAGTATGACGCCCAGATATAGTCAAATTTTCTTATAAATAGCTTTATTCAACATTATATTTAAACATTTATCAGACCACATATTTGGGGAGTCTGCTGAGAAAGGATGCCTACTGCATCAATGATATTACAGTAAGTCATGGATCACCATATCCAAGGAAGCTTTCAACAAGAAGAGGTTACCGCTGACCAGCAAGTTCAGTTTGGAACCGAGGAAGAAAGTGATGAAATGTTACATTTAGAGCAACGTGTTGTATGGAGCAGAAACTTTGACTCCAAAAAAGAAGATAGAAACGATATACTCGGATAGCTTTGGAATGTGATGCTGGAGAAAACTTGAGAAGATCAGGTGGACAGACAGAGTGACAAATGAATAATTTCTAAGAAGAGTGGGTGAAAAAAGAACCATTTTGAATGTGGTTCTTCAGTACAAAGCAAATAGGATGGGATGAATCCTTAGGAGGAACTGTCTTCTGTACGACGTCAGAGATGGCAAGGTTGATGGAAAAGGAGCTTAGGAAGAAGGAAGATTCAAATATTGGATGACTTGACGGAAATTAATTTTTGGGAGCTCAAGAAGGGGGCAGAAGTCAGGGTTCATTGGCGGTCTAAGTTCACCGACTAAAGGAATGAACCTGTCGTTAGACAGAACACCTAATAAGTCTAGTAATTTATTATATAAATTTGTCACTATTGAAAGATAATGTTAATACCTATGAGGGGTGGTAGGGGTAATATTTGTACGGTAGGTGATATGATACTCTTTTTTTTTTCATGGGTGACCTGGTGGTCTAGGGGTAAGGTGTCAGACCTCTGTGCTGAGGGTCCGTGGTTCAATCCTCGGTCCCGACACAGATTTATCTGATTGCCAAACCCTTCCTTCACCTCTGACAAGACGTGTATTAATCACAACTTGTGAATGTGTGGAATGCTAGGTCTCCACCGTGGTTCGGATCCCACGTTAAACTGTAGGTCCTCCATTTCATATCACAATCACCCTACCATTACACATTAGCGTAAGGTCGTATAAGCTGAGCGGGTAGTAAGAAGCGGTGCTAACAATAATAACAATAATAATTTTTCTATCAAATTTCTGGGCAGACGTTTTTTATATAATTTCACAAAACTGAGAAATTTTAAGTAAATATCTTCATTTTAAGAAAATGGAGAAAGAAAGTCTGTGTGGTGCATTGTACCGTTTATTTAAGTTTATAATAATGTATTTTAGTTGCTAAGTACTGCTATATCCACTTCTAAATAACATATTATTTATTATCATCATCATGATCATCATGTTTCCAGCCTGTGGTCGGGTCAGTTTAGTAAATTGCCTCCACCTTCCTCTATATTCCCACCACTCTTCCTCCCTTAATGGCAATCATTCTTCTTCTCTCACTTGCACACTTTCTGTTATATGCTCCTCCCATCTCTTTCTTGCTCTTCCTTATGGTATTTTTCCTACATGTACTTCATTTCCATCATTCTCTTTGGCATCATCTCCTTCTTCATCCTCATTACATATCCATACCATCTAGGCCTTGCTTCCTCTACTATCTCATGTACTCCAACATCCTCATTACATGACTATACCATCTCAGTCTTGCTTCCTCTACTATCTTATGTACTCCAACATCCTCATTACATGCCCATACCATCTCAGTCTTACTTCCTCTACTATCTCATGTACTCCATGTACTCCCACTCTTTCCTGGATAACTTCATTCCTAATCTTGTTTCTCCTTGTAACAACTAACATACTCCTCACAAACTTAATTGCCATTGCCTCCACTTTCCTAGTCTCACATTCAATCTTTCTAATCATGAGTTTAAATGAAATAATTCTGCTGTTAGTATGTATTGTTCCGTATTATCCAAGTTTTTTTGTCATCCGAGGCCACCTCAGCCCCGTTAGCCTAGGATTATTGAGACTACTATATCCCAAGGATCACACGTTCATAAAAGTATTAAATTTTGTTTTATTTATTCTGTTTCAATTGTGTGTGGTGTTAGAACCACAAGTGCGGAAGATAGGAGCTAGTGATAGCATTTTAAGGGATGAAAGGGGTAAGAGGAGTGTAGCAAAGTGTAAATAATCCTCCCCCGAACAACTCATATACCAAGCTACCGCTTCCATAATAGTCGGCTTACAAAATAACACTTTACCGCTGACGCTGCGGTTCTTTATTTCCTGAAGCCATTTACTGAAGAGGGTTTAACTCCCCCACGACAAAACAACTAAACGGATCACGGCGTGTAATAGGGACGCGAATTACAAACTAACAACTTAGTACAACCGTCCGACACTGAACACACAGTCCCAATTCAAGTAACAGGACGAACTCAAAAACAGAACAAATATACAGAAGAGAAATATTTTCGAAACCACTCTGGATATAAATAGACCAGCGTTTAGAAAAAAAATCACATCGTGGAAACTATTACCTCCCTAATATCCTCTAGACCTACATGCACTAATTACGCTAATGTGTTAAGGATGAGGAAGATTTAATCAAGAGAAAATGGCGTGCACTGGCGTGGAGGGAGAGCGAAAAACAATGTAGGGGAAAAAAAACTTGGTACACCAGATCAGGAATCGAACTCCACTATCGGCAGTCCATCTATTGCGAGAGTGCCTTTGAGTATTACTTTATCTGCTTGTAACTAGAAAAAAGGAGAGTTTCCTGCATATAGGCCCTATACATACCAATGGCGTCTCGTAGAGTATCGCCAAAGTAAGCAGATTTAATTTAAACTCAACATTTGTTATATAATAACATTGCGCGTCTGGGTTACATCATTCGTAGCCCAGTAATGGAAATATTAGCCAGTACTAATGTACCGTTTTCCAGGGGACGAAGCAATGTAATAATAGTACATCCTTTACGTGGAGGCTCTTTCCATGCCCCGATGGAATTAGGTGATGGTGATAGTGAGTATGATGGTGGGTAATAGTGAGTATGTGGCTTATAGGGAGTATTAAGGTGATAGTGAATATGAGGGTGATAGTATGGTGGTGATAGTGAATGAGTATGACTGTGAAAGTAATTATGAGGGCGTGGAACCAGTGGAAACACTCCTAACTTAAGTCTAACTGACCAAACCTTTTTTTGCGTTGGGGTAGTTCCCCTTTCGGGGAATAAAAATACCCAAGGTACCAGCAGAGAATCGAAACCGGGATCCCAAGCCTCGTAGCCATGTACACTGACCACTAAACCACGGGGCAGGAAAAGTATTACATTATAGCCCTAGCTCATAATGCTAAGCCATAATGGAAACAATGCAAGGTAAGCTTATTACTGTTCACTGTAAAAGAAGTGTCCATCTGTTTGGAATTTAAGAAATTATGTTTTTAAGATGATAGTAAAAAATATTGCAATTAATTAATTAGTATCGAAAGAGGCAAAGATGGTAGTAGATAAAATTATGTTAACGCCAATATTGTTTTATGGATGGGAAGCGTGGGTTTGTCAGGAGAAATACAAGAGCAAGGTGAATGCGGTTGGAAGGCAATATCTAAGGAATGCATGTGGATAAACTCGTAATGAATGGGTGCTAAAGGAGTTCTGTTTGAAAGGGATTACAATAGGTTAATGTGGAGGAATCTTCTTACGTTTGTTTGGGCATGTTAAGAGGATTAGTTTGGGCCTAGTGGTGAAGCAAATATATGAAGGTAGGATCTGTAGATCAAAAGGAAGGGTTAAGTCATGTAAGACGTGGTTAAATGTTGAAGACCAATGTGTAAAAAAAAGAGAAACATTAAAATAATAAAAGAATATGTATAATTCGGGGTTTAGATGTTGTTGAGGAGAAGGGAGTATGTAAGGATAGTAAAATATGGAGAAAGTTAGTGAGGATGGATTAAGTACGGAGTTGTTTTTTGAGCTACATGCACAGTTTCTTGCCTACCCCGTGAGGGAATGGTGTAATTATGTATGTATGTATGTATGTATGTATGTATGTATGTATATAAGTATATATGTATGTATTATATGTCTGTTCAGCGTAGGAATTGTTTTCTGTAAGGTCTTTATCTTTACCAGAAAGCTATTATATAGTATATTATATAGTAGGATATTGGTAGGAATAAATACCTTTCAGTGAGTAATTCCTACCGTGAATGGAGTATATGTATATATGTATATTATGTATGTATGTATGTATGTATGTATGTATGTATGTATGTATGTATGTATGTATGTATGTATGTATGTATGTATTATATATGTATATATGTATTTATCTATATATGTATGTATATATTTATGTATTTATGTAAAATATGTATAAAATACATTCTACACTTAATATCGTGAAAGTAATTTTTTTTCACTGCTTACTCCGTGTAGCTTGAGTTTTAGTTAGTTGGGGTTGGGACTCATATCCCGTTCAGCTCGCTCTATAAAGACTCTAATATAGATAATAAAGTTTCTATTTCACTCATTTCGTTCCTCCATGCACCCATATCCATCCTAACCCCCTCCCTCCCCTCTGGATAACATCACCTTCCAAGCGATGTAATACCCACCTTTGCGGTCAATGGTACACCTCGGGGTCACGACGTGCAGCGGATTTCAAAACGCGCGTGCGATATTATTTCGGATTAAGATTGAGTTAGCAAGTTGGCGATACTGTTTGCATTTATACTGTCGCATCGGTTGGTATCCTTGCATACGTTGGTTGCCGCGGGGTTTGTGTGTCATTTCATCTGCTACGTGACCGAAATATTATCTTAAAAGGTCTTAAAAGGTCTTCTGAAGGGATAGGGGGGGAAAAAACAGAGAGAAATATCCGACCCACGCTAGTTTGTAAGAGATTTTTTTTTCTATTTTGAACAAATAATTAATGAGTCTACGTTCCAGTATATTTGAAAGGAAAAATAAAAGTCAACATTTGTAAATACAGTCAGATTTAGAGAAAGAACTTTTCTTCAACAGCTACAAAATTTAATAAGTAATTTACATATATTCATATGCCAAGTCGTGTGACCTTCAGCCGTTACTTTTCTTACAGGTTAATCATGTCTCGTAGATTAAGGTGGGCAGGACATGTAGCTAGAATGCAAGAAACTATACCATGCTAGGAGTATGGGAAAATGGGAAAAGACCATCGGGAAGACCTAGAAGCAAACGGGAGGATAACATTAGAATGGATTTAAAATAGGTAGAGTTTAATTAGGTAGATTGGATAGAAGTATCTCAAGATAGGGATAGGGTGTAATGAGGTGTACTGGATAAAACTATCTCAACATAGGGATAGGGTGTAATGAGGTGGACTGGATAAAACTATCTCAACATAGGGATAGGGTGTAATGAGGTGTACTGGATAAAACTATCTCAAGATAGGAATAGGGTGTAATGAGGTGGATTGGATAAAACTATCTCAAGATAGGGATAGGGTTTAATGAGGTGGACTGGATAAAACTGTCTCAATATAGGGATAGGGTGTAATTAGGTGGTTTGGATAAAACTGTATCAATATAGGGATAAGGTGTAATGAGGTGGATTGAATAAAACTATCTCAAGATAGGGATAGGATTTAATGAGGTGGACTGGATAAAACTATCTCAACATAGGGATAGGGTGTAATGAGGTGTACTGGATAAAACTATCTCAACATAGGGATAGGGTGTAATGAGGTGTACTGGATAAAACTATCTCAATATAGGGATAGGGTGTAATGATGTGAGCTGGATAGAGTTATTTCATAATAGGGATAGTTGATATACTTTTGTAAGTGCGGTAATAACCCTTCGAGTACCCAATGCCATAGAGTAAGTAAGTAAGCAATATTACTCTTATCACTGACCACAAAAAAATCTCCTAAGAGCGTCTTAATACCAAAATCATACTATGTATATTTTTTTGGTGTTGAAGGCAAAGGTTGTAAGTATATTTATAATTTATAACCACACGTGTGTATTTCCATCGAAAGACCCTTGTTTCAAACCTGACCTGCTTTAATATAAGACTTAATCTTAGTCAGTACTTGTGGACCATTTATTAGTCAGCGCTGTATTATACTATATTATATTTGTTGCATCAGGTAGCTACTTATCCAATTAACATTTTATGATGGTGTAACATGTAAAATAAATATTAAAATGATTAATTTAGTTTGACTTATTGAAATACTTTGTCTGTTGGCAAAATTAGAAATAATTATTGCCTGTATAATTTTCTTACGTCAACAAACCTAGGGTTGCTTTCCATTTAGAGCTGGGCTTCCCTTCAGCTGGTTAGTGCCACCTGCACCATCTGGTATAAATCCCATGTAATAGGGGAGTTCAGGAATGTTCAGTTCCTCATTGCCTTCCACATGGAATTTCTATGGTCGAGATTGAAAGAACCTACCATTTTAGCCGGAAACGTACTTTCCCATTTTATAAAGGGTAATTTTAAATGCCACAATCTAAATGGGACCGATGGCTTTATTTCCCCTCCGAAGTTGTTATCGCTAAAAAAAAAAATCCATCAACCCAAACTGCCGCTCGAAGCTATTTAAAGTGATTGTCACCTTAATTTTATAAGATAGATAGATACCTCTATAAGTTAATCTTTTAAGTGGTCTTCCATCAAAAAAAATATTGAAAATTGAAAATTGAATTATTTTAGAAACCTGGAAATTCTTCAAAATGACATGCATCTAGAAGCTATTTGGATGACCTTGGAAGTTATTTAGAGCTTTCCTCCCATGACTTTTTCTGCCAGTTATTTGCCTCTAGTCAAGTAGTTATTAGAAGCGGTCTTCTCCGGCAAATTTTTGACAATAGAATACATTCAGAAGTAATTTGGAATTTGATTTAAGGCCATCTTTCAGCTTCATATCTGATAATATCAGAGGCTTTGAAATATATCTAGGGGTAGTTTATTCCATGGAGGGGCAAATTAATTTCCAGGGGGCAGAGTCCCCCCAGTACCACCGCTCCTGCTGTCCCCACATACTCTATATTTGGTATTCGTTGATGAACTGCTCTCAGGGGATTATTAGTCTTGTTTGATATGTGGTAGTTTTCCGTCTCTATGCGGAACAATATTCGTTATTCGTTATGCATGACAAATATTAGTACATTAAAACGAATATTTTTTTCCACACTTGCGTGAGTCATATCGAACATTGAATAAACGTGGACGAATAACGCACATGTAGACCCGGCTTTAGAGGTGACTGCATGTAAAAAAATACAAAAAAAATTGTATAATTTATTTGTTTTGTATTTGACTTCTAAAATTTGAACGTTCATTTTGTTTTTTGTATTAATTTTCTAACCTTCACAGGGGGGTCAACTGACCCTTTGAAACTCCCCCCCACCCCCTTCTAATCCACGCCGGACTACTAACGGTGATGTGTTCTATATTGTTTTAAGTTCAAAAAGGGCTTATAGAATTCAACAATTTTTTTAGGAACCACTAGTATTTGAAAAGGTATTTTAAAAACCATTGTTTTAATACATAGATTTAAACAACACGTAAGGATAAAAATGGTTGAATAATCCCGATTTTATTTTGATCCATGGATGGTTTTTTGTGATGAACTTAAACTCCTCCCCTTTCACCCAATTCAACCTTCTGGAGATATTTGGGTTGGAAATTTTTACATATTGGACCTGACCAAACGTTTGTCCGTACCTAGGAAGGGCTTTCAAAACTTACGAGTCTGGCCTATTCATGTGGGGAGTCACTGAAACCTCATTCACACATACACACACACACATTACCGACATGTATAGTACAGCGGTCAGTATATTCAACAAAAGACTGTCGGCTCCAATGGGAAATAGGAGGAGAAAGGGTATTGGGGGAAAAAAAAAGTACAGGGGAGGAGTAAAGTGACATTTTGGTCAGTTAAAACCCAAACGTCAGTAAACAGCAAAGATTTCACTGGTATTATTTTAGCCTTAATGCTTCACGTTGACTTTGTGTTGAGTATGCCTTTTTTATATTTAAAAAAACACATAAATGGCTTATATTCTCGAATTAATTTGTTTTATTTTCAATAAAGGAGATAAATGATTTTTATATATTTCAGAAGTTTTTTTTATTTATTTCATTAAAGGAGAATATTTTTATATATCTTAGATATTGTTTGTTTATTTATTTCAACAAGGGATATTAATGATTTTTATTTATTTCATTAAATGCCAAGAAAATATACCACTAGCCCCCCCACCGCGCCCCCCACACTTTTTCACACGTTAAAATCACAAATTAAAGCGGACAGTGCTCATCGCTTAGCACAGGGAAATTTAATATGTTTCTGATGGGAATGGGAAATCGGTATTCGGGATAAACAATTTATAAATGGTGCGTATGAAAAACATTCCTACGCGTAACTCTCTCGCTATTTTGTAATGAACAGGAACCAAGGTTTTAAACATTAAAAAAATAAAATAAAGCAATTTCAGCTAATGTTCATGGAACACTCGATATCTGCCCCCAAACCTAACAAATATTTTTTTTATAAAGTCAGTTTTTAAAGGTCAAACAAGATGTACTCAAATAACGTATCTATCAAAATAAACTTAAGCTGTTTATACATGACGTATATACTCGCGCTATTGATCACGTGGCTTGAGGTGGGTGATGTAGGGGACGCGAGTTAAGATAAGTGTTTTTGTAGTTTTTGTAAATAAACTTTTATTTTGTCTAAAAGAAATAAAATATTGCTCCAGTAAAAACAAAGAGTTTCATTTTCTTCACGTGGTAATATCAACAGTTGTTTGAATATCTGTCATGAGCATAGCGGCATTAGATGAGAAACTTTTTAAATGAAGACTAAAAGTTATCATTAAATTCTAGTCCACCCTTGACATGTATTCAACAGCTGTTGATATCAACATGCGAAGAAAATTAAACCATACGATTGTAGTGAAGCAATATTTAAATTATTTTGAAAAAAAAAATCCACCTTTTTCTCCCGTCCCTCTACATCCCCAGCTCAATGCTTTAAGCTCGATATAAACTGTATTTCCGACTAAGAAAATATGAGATTTAGAATCTCTGTTGGGTGCACCATAAGAATATTTCTACACATGTGATTTACTACTGTAGCTTTTCCATCTCCTTGTAATGCAGTGGAACCTCGTTTATCCGGCTCTCATTTATCCGAATCTCCGGTTTAACCAGACTGAAATCTCAAATCATTGAGAAAAATTTGTAACGCCTATTTTTGTGATGAATAATTGATGTATTATTTAAAATAACCACTCTCAAATATATAAATTAATTACAATACTATAGTCGCCGGGTGAGTACAGTACTGTACTGAACTAAGCTGTGCTGCAATCTGTGATACAGTTCTATATTTAATACTTTATAGTATGCTGTAGCTTGGTCGGAGCTAAGACTTTGTTTTGACAACAAACGTTTGCTGCGGTCAGATTTCCCAGCGTGCCTTTGTGCGCTGCCATTTTCCTATAATTTCCGGGCCATGCGTATTTTCTTTAATCTGAATGACACCCGGTCCCAGTTAGGCCGGATGGACGAGGTTCCTTTGTAATGTAGATTATCTACCCACGTTTTTAACTCAAATTAACCTTTTGCAGTAAATTGTATTATAATTTCTTATTTCAATATTTCATTCATCTTGTAATTTCTCGTATTTGTGCTTGTTGATTATTCTAATTGTTATCACTTCTCCGTATGAGCTAGATTTCGAAACACTTGCACTTTGGTAATGCCTCCTACCTCTTTCTGGCGTGGTTTACGTCTTTGATTGGTGAATGAAGAGAAAGAAAGCTAAGTTTTGGTGTAGCGACTTCTGAAAATAGGGGTTCACATAAATAAACACAGAAATAACCAAGTTTCTTCGGAAGACTTGGCCGAACATTGTTAAATAAGTAAGACGTAATTTGCTCGGTCTCTGAAATGTACCATATTTAAAAACGGCTATACACTCTTAGACAGCTGGTTAAGGTGGAAGGAGGTGTTCCTAGCTTTCCGGTGACGACAGGGATCGATGGCAGGCACGGCGTCGCCTGTCCCTAAATTGCCCACTGCGCGCGTTTACGTGCGTGGCTACGCTCAGTCTGAAGAGGTATTTGTTCCCCAGATACTGGATGATGGATCCTAATACCGCAGGCGAGTTTGCACTATTAAAGGTCTCTAATTTATATAAGGTGTCAGACTAGTGACGTATCAGTGTCCTCTAAGCTCTTGCTCGGGAAATTTTGAAGTTGCGAAATATGTTTACTTTATAGACAATTGTAATGGTGCATAGACTTGTGTTTAGACGGAATTTGTTTTATGACATGTTAAAATTTCAAATATGTTTTATTTATATGTTTATTTATTTATTATTATATATAACCTATATATATATTCATTTATACATAATAATCCAAAAAACGATAACATGAGAGGCTGGGACGGGTAAAAAAAAACACGAGAACCTACAAGAAGAATTGTGATGACACGAATATATAAGCAAATTGGGGCATTAGATAGTTACATTTTCATAATTTTTCAACTGTCACCAAAACAGTAGGCCAAGAATAGTATCGCTTCAAACTCTACACTTTTAAAATGGGACGACCTGTTTCAGTGACCTATTAGCTTAAGTCGTCACTGTCGTGTTAAGCTGATCTGCTGATGAAGGTGATTTCGGGGTTCGAATCCCGCTCGAGTCTATCAAGGTTTTTTTCCCCCTAAATTGTCTCCCCATTCACCTTTCACACAAATATAGGTATGTTACCTCTATTTTGCTTCCTTTCTCATCCCTACCCCATTAGAGCAACTATATTAAAACTTGAACAGGTAGTAAGATGCGGATGGTAGGGATTGCGAGTTAAGGTAAATATTTTTTCAGTTTTTTAAAGCGATAAACCTATTTCATATAGCACCCTCTGCTAGATTCTAGTTATCCTCTCTTCGACCCAGACACGTTATGCAATGTAGACAAGAAAGTCATGTTGTGTAGATTGTCAGTAAACCAGAATAATGTATTCCTACTTACACTGATGCACATGCCGTTCTGATTGTGGTTCAGTGCTGAGCAAGACTTATTTAGAGAGAAAACGTGTCAACTATTACTACTTAGAAGGATCTGCTCCTCGCTAATTGGTCATGAGAACATAACCACTAAGGGGAACCCAACATTCTTCCAGTTGGAAAGTAACATAGTTTTTGAAGAGATGATTTCTCTTACAACATCCAGTAATGAAACAGGGCGTGTTTAAAGATCATCCTAAGTGAGCTTGGTGTGTGACTAAGACAAGCAGGTCTAACGAGTTTTTAATTTGGACAACAAAGTCGACTTCGGTGATTTTTGGGTAGGGTAAAGTGTTCACCACAGGACCTGATGACCATGGGTTCAAACCCAGCCGAGGTTGATGGATTTTTCTTGAGCGATAAAAATCCGTAGCACAACTTTCTTCGGAGTGGAAGTAAAGCCGTCGGTCTCATGTCGATTTTGGTATTAAATTTCTTTCCCGGCAAAATCGATAGGACCTCTGGCTCTCACTAATAAAAAAATACTCGTGTACTGATATAATCAGTCGGTTCCAAAAGTGCACGTTGAATAACTCAAATAAAAAAATATGGACAAGTTAATTAGAGTTAGAGTAATTGACATAGTAATCTTCATATTACTACTACTACTACTATTATCACTACTACTTCTTAGTTATCATAACATAACGATCACATATTTTAATGTAAACTTTCTGTAGACTATAAACCCGCCTCGGTGGCGTAGTTGGCTAACGCGCTAGTCGTGTTGAGCTCAACCACCGAGGACGGGGAGATCGAGGTTCGAATCTCGGTCGNGAACTGGGGGTGGGGGGGGTTTTCCTAAATGGTTTTCCACTCTCCCTCCACGCAAATGCGGGTTCATTTCCTCTAAATTCAACCCTCCCAATTCCTAATCCATTAGAGTAATTAGTACTTAAGCGTATAACCCGAACGGATAGTAAGACGCGGTGCTAAATATTATTATTATTATTGTAGACTATAAGCACCTTTCATTAGATAATGTCAATACATATTCTTATGTGTCTAATGAGTTACACACTTCCCCCTCCCCCCAACAGCCCATAGCCAAATTGTCCAGGTGAGGGTATGAAAATGGGGTAGTGACAATTTTTTAGGTCAGTAGCAATATTTGGAAAAATAAATCAGATATTGCTCTAATGTAAACATATTGTGTTTTTTTTCCATATAATTAGCTAAGCCGTTCCTGAATAAATGTCAAGGGTGTCCTAGAATGTGATGAGAGCTTTTAGAATGAAGAGAGAAAGTTTCTCACGAAATGTTAACATACTCATGGAAAATATTCAGCCATTATTGTTATGATTACTAAGTGAAGAAAATTAAAGTTTAAGTTTCTACTAGATAAATATTTTGATTTTTTTAAACAAAATAATTGTTTGCTATGAAAACTGCAAAAAGACTGCCCTTTTATCACATCCCACTTAAAGATTAATGCATTTTTTTATAGCTACCCTCCTCTTGAGCCGATTTCCTATTGTGTAAGCTTACATTTTCTATAGATACTCTATTCTAGGCTACAATTCATATAGCCAACCTCTTCTAGTTTAGAGCTATTATAGCTACTCTCCTCTAGGGTATATTTCCTAAAGCCACCTTCCACTGGGATACCTTTCCTATAGCTACTGTAGCCACCTTCATCCAGGGTAGATTTTTCTATCCACCCTCCTCTTCTCTGCTCCATAACTTAGCCCATTAAATAAACCTTGCGTCAAAACGTAAGCATTTTTAAAAAAAGGGATGGTAGAATATTTTTTAAAGTATCAACCTTAATTATTAATGGCTAATAACAAGAGCCATCCAAATCACACCAACTTAGTATATTTTGTTCTTCAAAACTTCTCTTTCCTGAATTTCAAACCATCTCTCATGCATATTCGCTTCTCGATGATGAATTTCCAAACCGAAAGTAAATTATTCCTAGTGGCGGCGAACGGTGGAAAGATACCAAAACCCCGGCCATTATCCCCGACACCAGTGTCGGAGGTGGTAGGCGAGGGGTACAAACAAGCCCTTCCCCCTTAACTGAACAAATATAGAGCAATCGTGCTCCCCTATCACTTCAACCCCTAGCACGAAGGTCTTTGATCGATATATATATATATCTCTCCCTAATAATTCAGCCAAACTTTCAACTCTTACTCGGTCTGTTAACAAGACAGACTTAACTCCACGTCCATAAAATGGGCCTAGGAGAGTTGGATTTAAGGATAGACTTTCCTACAGTCGATGAACCTCTCTCAAAAGGTAAAAGCTTAGAGATTATTGGCACAGGACTTACAAACTAATTAACCTAAAAGAGCAATTTTTCTCTTTTAGCATATGCCACTAGAATTTATTAGCTAGATCTTTCTGGTCTTCTAGTATCAGTGGCGGATTTGTAACCGTCTTCTGAGATATAATATTGCGTTTCTGGGCTACACCATTCGTGGCCCAGTAATGGAAAGATCAGCCAGTACTAATGTACTGTTACCCAGGGGAAGCGCGAATATACTAATAGTACATCCTTTCCGTGGAAGTTTTTTCCATGTCCCAATGAGGTGAGGTGAGGGTGATAATGAGTATGAGGGTGATAGCGAGTAAGAGGGTGTGGAACCAGTGGGGGCACTCACAACCTATCCTTACACTTACACCAAGCCTTGTGACTGTTGGCCTAATTCCACTTTCATGAGGAAGATAGCTAAGGCACCAGCCAGGAATTGAACCCGGAACCCCAAACCTCGTAACCAGGTGCATTGATCACTACAGCATGGGGCTGGTTGTTTTCCGAAATTGAATCGCCACATAGGCGCGGTTACTTCGCCCCGATGAGATGATGATTATGTGGTACCAGTAAAAGTATTAAACCTAACTTAGGCCTAATTAACCAGACCATGATGGCTATAGGAACAATTTTCCTTCGGGAATAATACCTATGATACTGTTATGGATCGAACCCGGGACCCTTAGATTAGTATCCAGGTATGCTGACCGTCGACGTTTGGGCTGTGTGGGCCGTTGCCCCATCTTGCTGGAACCACATGGTGTTGGTATTAATTCCCTCACGTTAGAGTTTAGGAGTTAGAAAGGTCGAACATCAATGGAGGCTCATCGCTAAATGGCTCCTGGGCACCTAGTTTCACCATTTGGGTGCATCGCTTGACCACCACGTTCACCATACTCAACAGCTTCGAACTACTCCTTGTGGGGTACGTTAGAGAGTCATGTTTACGCGGCTCAACCAAGAACCATTCAGGAATTTAAAAGAAATAAATAATATTTAGCACCGCGTCTTACTACCCATTCTGGTTATACGCGTAAGTACTAATTACTCTAATGGATTAGGAATTGGGAGTGTTGAATTTAGAGGAAGTGAACCCGCATTTGCGTGGAGGGAGAGTGGAAAACTATTTAGGAAAAACCACCCCCAGTTCACCCGACCGAGATTCGAACCTCGATCTCCCCGTCCTCGGTGGTCGAGCTCAACACGACTAACGCGTTAGCCGACTACGCCACCGAGGCGGGTAATTTAAAAGAAAGAATTGTAATTAAAGTAAAAATTTAATTGAAGCAATTTAACAAAAGGCGTTGCACAAAGACATGTCAAGTTTCGAGGAACGTTTACAACAGTGTAGGCCTATGGCATAAAATGGTGGCCATCATATGGACATTGTTTTAAATGATTAATTCAAGGGTGTGTAGAGAATTTTCAATCTTTTGTTGTTATTTTAAGCTTTATTTTAAGAATTTAGTATGTATAAAATAGGAAATATATTATGATATTAAACGTGTCGACACTTTCTGACCCACCCTGTTGTAGATATGAAAAGAACTAAAAAAAAAAACCACCAG
>CABFWO010000447.1:14106-30611 GCA_902155825.1 Timema genevievae | reverse complement strand
GATATAGAGAGAGAGAGAGAGAGAGAGAGATAGAGAGATAGAGAGAGAGAAAGCCTTCATGAATGTTTAAGTGAAATGTCCTAGTTTTATTAATTTACCAAAGTGCATTCTATATTTTATTCATAATAATAATAATAATAATAATAATAATAACAATCTTCTTTAATGGCGAGGTTAAGCCTAAGGCATTTTCTTAAACTTAACCAATACAATTAAAATTAAGTTTAACAGAATGATATATATAAAAACACACAAATAATGAACTAGAAAAGCTAGAGCTAAAATACACATTGATTACGTAATATGAAAACAAGAGATATATTTAACACAAACATAAATAATTCATGCACACATACACACACTTACATACACACAAAAGAAGGTGTGATTACGTCTCAAACACCTCAAGCTCGCGAATGAGCTTCCACACGCAAATTATTTGCAACTTTTCACTTGAAACCGTTCAATACTAATTTCTTTACATTGTTGTTTAGGGTATTACATGAACGAGAAGCTGAAACAGTGAAAGAATTTGAGTAATGAATGGAATTATGGAAAGGAATGAATAAAGTTGAGTTTTCTTGTGATCTCGTGTTGAAGTAATATTAGAGTTGAGTGAGCTTATACAGGAAGAACGGTATTGTGGGGAGTTGGAAGTCAATAGTTTCTTTATGACGGTCATCGAGTGTAGAGCTCGTAATTCTTAAAGTCGTAGCCAAGTCAGTCTCTTATAGTATAGTATTTATATATAAACTAGGGCTTGGCATGTGTAGTAAGATTCTGGTGAAAGAAACCTTTGAATAATATAAATAAACGTCACGTCATCTAGGACTTGGTACAAGTCCATGCCGTCCAAGACGTTTTCTGTAAGGGTGATTTTAAGGGTGATTTTAAGGAAATTGAGTAAAAACTAGAGGTAAACTTTTATTTTACCCTAGGTCCTGATTTTGAGAATCGTTAAATAGGTCATTGCCCACCATCCCACCCGAGTCACACATTTTAAAACTGAATATTCCTTGCGAAATATATATATATATATCTTAACGGGAATAATCGGTTGGTGCCGTGTTCCTTTATTGCATACTCAGATTTTGGTGGTTCCCTTTTAAGGTGGGTATGTAGGGAACTTGAGAAAAGGCAAGTGTTTTTGCAGTTTTTATATCAAAACATTATTTTGGTCAAAATAAATCAAATAATTCTCCATTAGAAACAAACAGTTTAATTTTCTTCACATGATGACCTAAACATTTCTTGAATAGGCTATCTATCACAGATGTACTGGAATTTAATGAAAACATTTCCTCTTTATTTTAAAAGCTCTTAATTTTATGTCGCTATGCTCATGACAGATATTCAACAACTGTTGATACCTTGCGAATAAAATTAAACATTATGTTTTTACTGGACCAATATTTTGTTTATTTTGGCAAAAAAAAAAGTTTTGCCAAAAAAACTGTTTATTTTGGCCAAAAAAAAGGTTTTGCCAAAAAACCTGTTTATTTTGGCAAAAAAAAAGGTTTTGCCAAAAAACCTGTTCATTTTGGCAAAAAAAAAGGTTTTGCCAAAAAACTGTTTATTTTGGCCAAAAAAAAAGGTTTTGCCAAAAAAGTGCAAAAGACACTGACTTTTCCTCGCGTCCCCTTCTATCCCACTTTGAGGAAGCAGAAAACCCTACATCGGTGGTCACATGGCCTAGGGTTCCGGTGTTGCAGTAGACTGAAATACCAATAACCAGGAGGTCAAAGTTCGAATCTCAAACATTGTCTTATTAATAAATTATCGTTTCCTTTAACTCAGTATTTTTTTCCGTCCCTCCATCAGGTTCCTTCTTCAATAGATATAAAATATATCTAAAAAAAATAGTGGTAAGATATTCAAATCATTTTTTTGGGGGCTATGGGGGGGAATTAACTAGTAGGTATAATAT
The DNA here is from genome assembly GCA_902155825.1 of Timema genevievae. Taxonomy (NCBI): domain Eukaryota; kingdom Metazoa; phylum Arthropoda; class Insecta; order Phasmatodea; family Timematidae; genus Timema; species Timema genevievae. Next base: position 28,684 of record CABFWO010000447.1, on the reverse strand, counting down.
TATATTGGATCATAATCTAAAGAGTGCGAGGATAGAAACGATTGTACTCAATATCTCAGATCAATGGTCAAATTCAATGTCGTTTCGTGTGGTGTCGCCAGGATAAGCAAAGCTCGTTAGGACTATACACGTGATATAGCCTCCCTAAATTTGTCCCCATTTGACCAATCATACACAAGCTCACATGTAAATGTATCCCTGATGATACCTTACAAATGAGTTCTCTAATGAGGGAAGAGAAAAATTCTCAGATAAGAGTTTTAAAATATCTGTCTACTCTAGAAACACTCCACGATATTATTCGATTGATTTAAATCGTATTCCAGATATAATTATATAAAATAAGACAATATTATGTAAAATCAGAAACCTGAAAATAAAATAAACATAAATCAGTTGTACAAGTGATTCTTAAAATATTAATACACTTTATATAATAATCAAATATTTATATCCAGGCTTCAATCAAAATAAGATTTATTTAATTATATGAATTATTTTTGCTCTAAGAATCAACATTGCAAGTAGAGTAGAAAAGAAGAGTAGAAAAGAAGAGTAGAAAAAAAAATAATTTGTATTAAAATTTATACAAATTTTAATGCCAGATAAAATTTTATTTTACTGAGGTAAGTGTAAATAATAATAATAACAATAAATTATAGAAAATAATCAAAAATAGAATACAAGGATAAAATAAATGAGTAATTGATATTTACTTTAAAGCTAAAATTATAAATTGATTCATAACATATTAAGGTGGCAATTATTAGCTGATGTTTGTACTAATCATAAAGGAGAGTTTTCCCTCGTGAAGGAATTTGGGTAACATGTCATAATCCAGGTAAAAACACTCTCGAGAAGCAAAGATGCTCTCAGCTTCCGGTATATCGTCGGCCACCGAGTTCTGGAAAACTATCTTCATCTCGGAGAGGATACTCCCTTGCACGGCGATCTCGTACATGTATTTCTTACCTTCCTCCGGGGGACTGACGTGTTGGATGGTCTTGAAGAGCCCCCTTTTGTGGGGGCAGCACTTCTCGTGAAGCCAGAACAGCTCCCCGAAAGCTATCCCCAAGGTCGTATTGTTCCGACAGGAGGTGAGGTTATAGTTGGATACAGAGCAGTTCTGGTTGGCGATGTTGAGGATCGGGAACTTGTGAGCTTTCACCACGTGATCGTAAAGTTCGGACTTGACCCCTTTCCAACCGCATCTCGGCACGGGTCCCGGTTTGTTGGTCACCCCAGCCCGGCACTTGTAAAGCTTGAAGTGGCAGCCGTTCTCGTGGTCCACCAACGTACCCAGAGATAGCTTGGCCAGACAACCGTACTGTCTGTATTGACAGGGTAGCTCCACGGTGGTCGACAGCTGTTCCGCCATCCGGTTCCTGATGACGACGGACGTGTCTCTGCAGGTAGGGCAGGAGAACACCCGCTCCTTGCACCTCTGGCAGATGCTGTGGCCTTGCAGGCACTGGAATATCGGGGGTCTCATGCAGCAGAAACAGACTGGACAATCCAAGATGCTCAGCAGCTCTAGTCTCAACCTCACTTCACTGTCTTCTCTGATATCGACCATCTTCGCGTCTGATCAAATGAAGGAGAGGAGGGAGGTTAGCAGTCACGTGTCATGGGGTGTCGCCAGAGTAAGAAGAGTTATTTGGAATATAAACAACTTTATTTTTCTGTCTTTTTTTTTAATTATTCTATATATTTCACTGTCACTTTCCGAACCGACTAATTATATCAACAAACGACTTACAAACTAAATTAAAAAGACACAACATCCAGCCATTTCGGCTGTTAGTACATCACCTTGAAAGGGGAAATCAACATTTTACTAAAGATGATTTTCCGGCCATACCAGGAATCAAACTTGGGGCCTTTAGTTTAATAGTTAGATGCGCTATCGCCTGAGATATGGTGAAGGGATTTTTTTGGGGGGTATAACATATCGTAGGTACAGTATTAACAAATTTGGTCGACTTCGGTGATCTTGAGGTAAAATGCTTGCTTCAGGACCCGATGTCCATTGGTTATAAACCCAGTTAGGGTCAAACAATTTTTCATGATCTATAAAAATATGTAGCACAACTTCCAACGGAGGATAAGTAAAGCCGTCGGTTCCATGACGATTGTGGCATGTAAAATAATCCTGAAAGGTGTGTGGAAATACCTCACCCGGCAAAAGGGGTAGGTCTTTCGCTCTCACTCATAGAAATTCTCGTGTGCTGATATAATCAGTCGGTTCAGAAAGTGCACTCTAAATACTTCAAATAAATAATTAAAAATAAACAAACTTGGCTTACGCTATCATCACGTCATGACACGCTACGCCACTGGTATTCATTTTTATTCTAGAATGATATTTAAACTTTACAAACACCCAATTATATCAGTACATAGCTTTGTGATCAAATCAGTATTTTTAATGTAAACCTTATGTTGAAAGCGCTGCCTAACGCCGCCTAACGCTGCAATATTTGTTTAGAGATTGGCATTTCTTAAGCTCTAAAAACCACTAAAACAATCTTCAATGATCTTTAATGGTTTATTTTGCCACCCTATCATATCATCTGTTCAAGGAGGGATAGATTTATATCTCTAAACATAAACTAAAGTTAATAATCAAAATTGCGACATTTCTCTTAAAATGTCGTTGAAAATAAGATAGTTTCTCACTTTTCCTAAATTGTATTAAAAATGCTAAAATATTTACTTTCCATTTTGGCATGAACCATGGTTTGAATAACCACTTCTAAAATTAACAAATAATTTTTTAACATCTGCAAGAAATTCCTCAGCGCTACGATAGGTGGTCACCTTAAATTCTAAACAAACCCATCATTTAATTGATTGTTTCAAGCCCAAGAAACATTTCTGATATGTGGATGGATGAAAAACGGATGAACTTCTGTAGTCACATATAGACCAAATATTTAGTAAAATGTTCTATTTATAACGTAATAGATCCTATTCTCAAAGGATTCTTTGTAATAAGGCTAGCCTCACAAAACAATCGATACTTGAGTATTATATTTCCTGTTCACTCACCTAGGCTCTCTTACCGTATAGAAACGATTGGATGGTGATTTAATAACGCGATTACCAAGACTATCTAAAACTCGCAAACTCTTTTCTTCCTATAATTTACCATCCAACCATTAACCCAAATACCATAACCTCCAAGTTATAGATTATACAACAATCATTGCTTTGGGCTGTGGAAACCACCAGTTTGAGTGCACTGGCGGCAAGGCTGTGAACTAAAAGATATAAAAACTCTTAAAGAAATATCCTATCAATAACACAGAAAGGTGTGATTTTTAAATAAAGCTAATCCTTAATATTGAATATATTATGTGTTTGTTTTTATTGTTTTAAGAATAATATATTGTATTTACTTACTCTATGGCATTATGAAATCGAAAGTTAGTTACCATACGTATAAATGTACGCGACCCATCCATGTATTGAGTTAGTTCTATCCAGTCTACCTCATTTCTATCTTGAGTTAGTTCTATCCAATCCACCTTATTAAACCCTATCCCTTTCTTGAGTTAATTCTATCCAATCCACCTCATTACACCCCATATCTTTCAGGTCCCTTCTAATGCTATCCTCCCATCTTCGTATAGGTCTTTCTAATGGTCTCTTCCCATTGGGTTTGCCAGTCAATACCCTGAAGATGGTTCTAGATTCTACCATTGTATTTAAGGTTTTTAAAAAAACATTTGAAGTAAGGTAGGATACTGAAATTAGCTCACAAAGGCTGCGTTCAATTAAACACAAATTGTTACGTCACTAAAGGAATAGTGTTGAGGATTGTCTAGTTTTCATTATAATTATTTTAGAATCCACAAAGTCGATTTATTATTAATATTATTATGATTGCCTTTCGACAGATTCATGTTCTTGTCCTACAATAATCCAACATGATGTCCCATCAAAAAATTCATTTTATAGCTCCTAAAATTTCATCTTTTACCTTTGTTTGTGATAATCAATCAATCAGTTTCAAAACCACTCTATCATATGGTTGTCTAATATAGTTATTGGTTTCAATGTTGGATAAGTTTAATTTATATTTTATGACTGTTATAAGAATGGTATGTTATATTACGATAGCAATGTAAAATATTGTGTTTTAGTATGTGATTTAAAGTAACAGCGCCACAGTGGCCGTGTCCCGAAGTAAACTTAGTGCCACCTTGTTCATATTGAGTACCCACCATATGACAATAATCCAGGGTTTTCATAAATTTCCCCCAAAGGTTTTTTTGGAATGAACGTGTCAATTGAAAATAAAGGATTCGTTTTAACTACACTCGTATTCCTTTTAAAGTTAACGTAATGTAGTTAATAAACTTATTATATAAATATATTAATAAGTGAATTCAAATTATTAATAATTAATTGCTTTTCCAGACCAAATATTAGCTTACTTTGTTAATTAATTTAAGTGGATGGAGTTCTATAATGGAAACCACCACCACTGCGAATGTGCTTTATTCGAGTACAGCTGCTGTTAAATATTTATTTTATAAATTGCTTTCCTCCCCTATCCCCGAATCACAACCTTTAAGACGGGATTGAAGCAAACACTAATTAGTAACAGTATTTTTGCAAATTTTATAAACATTATTTTGCTATCAAAATAAATCAGATATTGCTCCACTACAAACATAGAGTTTAATTTTCTTCAGATGATGATTGTAACAGTTGTTGAATATCTGTCGAGGGTTCCCTAAAATTTAATGATTACTTTTCCTCTTCATTTAAAAAGTTGTTGCAATGCTCATGACAGATATTCAACAAATGTTGATATCAGTACACGAAGAAAACCAAACTTTACTTCTACTGAAGCAATATTTTGATTTATTTTGGCCAAAAAAAAAATTGTTTTGTTATAAAAACGGCAACAAAAAAACCGCTGACTTTTTTCGCGCTTCCACTACTCTCCCACATTAATGTAGGGACGTACCCATGAGCATAGGAGAGGGGTGAACGAACTCCCCATGAATTTTGCTCTTAAGATTTAGTTTCTGAAGCTATGCCTTCTAGACGTTCCCCCGCTGCTGACAAAAAGTCCTATTCGTGCTCCGGGGCTTTGCAAGAAACCCTAGTTTTAATAACGGCTGTTGAACAGGCTCGTCTGTCAGTGCAAGAACCGCTCTAGTCCGTCTTCCCCATAACCCGCCGACAGGATCCCTCGTAGATAACACTACCCATTCACCCAGGGATGGAATATCAATACTACATTCGTTTCTAGTGTGGTAATAAATATGTCGATACTTTACTCACTGATTTCTAGTGAAATAATAAATATGTCGATAATTTACTCACTCATTTCTAGTGAAATAATAAATGTATCGATACTTTACTCACTCATTTCTAGTGAAATAATAAATTTGTCGATAATTTACTCACTCATTTCTAGTGAAATAATAGATTTGTCGATAATTTACTCACTCATTTCTAGTGAAATAATAAATTTGTCGATAATTTACTCACTCATTTCTAGTGAAATAATAAATATATCGATACTTTACTCACTAATTTCTAGTGAAATAATAAGTATATCGATACTTTACTCACTCATTTCTAGTGAAATAATAAATATGTCGATAATTTACTCACTCATTTCTAGTGAAATAATAAATTTGTCGATAATTTACTCACTCATTTCTAGTGAAATAATAAATATATCGATACTTTACTCACTCATTTCTAGTGAAATAATAAGTATATCGATACTTTACTCACTCATTTCTAGAGAAATAATAAGTATATCGATACTTTACTCACTCATTTCTAGTGTAATAATAAATATATCGATAATTTACTCACTTATTTCTAGTGAAATAATAAATATATCGATACTTTACTCACTCATTTCTAGTGAAGTAATAAAAATATCGATACTTTACTCGTTTCTAGTGTACTAATAAAAATATATATACTTTACTTATTTATAGTATAAGAGTAAATATATCGATACTTTACTCATTTATAGTATCTACAAGAATATCAATACCATTTACAGAAAAGTATCGAAAAGAGTAGATATAGGTAGGTATCGAGAGAATAAGCAAAATATTTTATTTGAATATAATGTGTTTTTGGCTGACAATTTTTTTTCTCTATTACCTTAGAACTTTTGTACTTCTAGTAACGATAAAAAAATGTTATTAATTTTTATTGAATTTTTTTACCATACTTTATAATTATTAAATCAGAAATTAGGAACATTTACTATGACAGTAACAATTGGGAGAGTTTATCAGCACTAAAGTTGTTTTACTGTGGTTTTTTTAGCACCACATCCTTCTACTCATTAGAGTTATACAATTATGTACTAATTACGTTATGTTAAGGATGAAGGATGTTTAATATAGAAGAAGTGTACCCACATTCACGTGGAGGGAGAGTGGTACACCATTTAGAAAAAAAATCACCTTGAATACATCCGAGTGGGATTCGAACCCTGATCCCCGAGTCATCGGAAGGCCAGTCTATTGAAAGAGTGATGCCTTAAACTGTTCTACCACCAAAATGGGTTGGTACTACTGTTAATGAGCATAAATCATTTTAAGATATAAAATCATTCTGGTACCTTGGACGTTTGGAGTGTGTGGAGTTATCCTTAAGAAACCGTGACCTCGATTCCGAACGAATGCCCTGGTAGGTAGATATTCATCTTTTGGTGATTATTCTTCCTCCCGTGCATTTCAGTTCATTCGATCTCCAATTATCTCCCTCCTTCCGGATGGTTTAGTTCTTAGTGACCTCGTAATTAGCGTTTCCACGAGTACCGCCGTTAAAAGATGAGCACTTCATTACCACACGAATAAATCGGAACTATCTTCGACAACAGACGGTGGAAACACTGTCAGTATGGCGGGTTGTTGAAATTGAGTGTTTTTTTTTAATTTCACGCAGGCTCAAGTGAATTATGTCAGTTAGGCCCTTGAGCAAACATTTAAATCTCCAATTACTGGAGCGAAATGTTGGAACTAAGTTAGTTGCTGTCCGCGAGCTACTATCCTACTAGATATCCTGCCCTAGCTGGAGAAGGAAAGTAGGTTGATAGTCGCTTGTTTCACACATGGTTTAACTACTCTTAGGGTTCAAATAGGAATTAACTTTGAGAAAGTAAACACATATTATTTACGGTCACTAATTTAATTTTTACTATTTCATAGGTATTAGTAATCTAAGGGAAGTGACAGTCTTATTTCACATGCCTTGACGCGTAGATATTTGAAAATTGTTAAAGTATATTTTATAACGCCCATAAAATTATTACTAGCACCGTGTCTTACTGCCCGTTCGGGTTATATGCACTTAAGCTAGTGTGTAATGGTAGGATGATTGTGAGATGAAATGGAGGACCTACAGTTTAACGTGGGATCCGAACCACGGTGGAGGCCTGGCATTCCACACATTCACAAGTTGTGATTAATACACGTCTTGTCAGATTTGAAGGAAGGGTTTGGCAATCAGATAAATCTGTGCTGGGAACTAGGATTTAACCCCAAATCCCCAGCATAGAGGTCTGACACCTTAGCCCTAGACCGCCAGGTCACCAATTCCCAAAAAAAAGGATATCTTACTGTCTAAATAAATAAGACTGTTGAAATAAATGAAAGGTGCAGTGTGGCCTGCCGTGTGTTATAGATCGACTCGGTCAGCGAGTTTGTATCGTTTTCTGGAGATATTTATCTATTATGTAGAAGCTTATACTTCCTATCGACCTTCACCTACAGTCACCCTTTGTCATGTCAATAAGAAAGAGGGGAAAGAAAACTACTAAACTTCTCATCTCAAAGTAAAGAGGAAAGTTCGCTACTAGTTCTCTGATATCTTACAATTTTATGTTGTGAGCCCGTCAAGAAGTTACTGTATTTGCTAGAGGAAGGCTAAATCTTAAGTTTCTTTTTCATCAAGGTTAGTATAACAGCTCCGCAAATATGTTCAAAATGTCGCTGAAAATGGGTTAGTGTCAAATTTACACACACTTTGTCTATTCATAAAACTCAATATATAAGAGTGTTAAAGAAAAAGAGCCCTGTTTGGAATCTTTTGACTCTTTTTTTTTTTTTGTTGTTGTGGGAACCGTATTTTGAAATAACGCATTGTATAATGAAATATTGTGTTAGAGCTGAACGTTGGCGTGGCGATTTCTCACTTACCGAGGCGGCCCCCTTAAGAGATAAAAAAAACCCTTTGAAATACTAATAAACAGATTCACATGTGGAGAGCCAAAAATTACTCTTCATGTGTCGTGAAATTGAAAAACTGGAAAAATAGGGATTTGAAGTTTATTTAAAAGGGTATTTACAGACATTGATGTCTCTTTCTAGAGGACGAAACCCGTCTCGGTGGCGTAGGTTAGCTAACGCGCTAGTTTCGTGTTATGCTAAACTGCCAAGGACGGCGATATCGAGGTTCAAATCTCACTCGGGTGAGCTGGGGTGGTTTTCCCTAAATTATTTTCCACTCTCCCTCCACGAAAATGCGGTTTCACTTCCTCTACATTAAACCTTCTCAATTACTAATCCATTAGCGTAATTAGTACTTAAGAGTATAACCCGAACGGGTAGTAAGACGCGGTGCTAAGTATTTGTATTATTATTATTATTATTATTACTATTATTATCTTAGGGGACAAACTTAGGCCTACTTTCTGGTTGACTTCAAATATGCGTCCTGGAAAACTAACATGTCAAGCTTGCTTCAAACAACCCCCTGCTATGTCATGTTGTTCTAACAAACACCCCTACCCCCTTATTACTACCCCTCCCCTCCCCTCCCCGTGGAAACTTTCAAACAAACTAGAAAAGTTTGTGGAGTTGGGAGAGTGTTAAGTGTAAGTTTTCAGTATATACATTTAACTTTTGTAAGAAATTTTTTTACCGATAAATACTAATTATCTTATAATTAAGTTGACGTTTATTACATTAATAACTGAGAAGGGGAGATATTTATTTTGTAATATTAGTTAGAAAGTGTTCCCGTGTGAAACATAGCGTTATAAATGGAGACCTCTTCAAGTTTTGTAGGCTTGTAAATTTTGGAAAACTTATTCCATTGTGTTGATTGCTTCTCAAACTCTTTGGAAGTGAAGGGTGGATTTTTATCGATACAGGTCTGTTCGACTGCCAATTATTTGTGACATGAAGATCCAACTAAAAAAGTAACAAACAATCAAAATTAAACCTACTAATTGAGATAAGTCTAAGTTGATAAAGGGAAGGCATATATGTAGTAGTATTTTTATAGAAGTAAGCTTCTAGAAAATAAAAACTTTTTTTCGATGTCAACATTTTATAACATTTTACTATATTATTAATATTATTATTACAAGTATTGATAAAATCTATCAAAAGTGGTATTTGTAGATCACATGACTTGACGTATGGTAATCATAAGTAAAGGGTTTTTTAACTAACTAAAATTGGGGTGTTAAAACTTGATAAATTTCTGTTGAAAGAAATTATCGTTTTCTAAAATTACTGTTTCCCCTTTGAATAGATTTGATACTTTTTATATATACTTAGTTTTTAAACCTTTTTATTTAAATAATAAATATTGGTTGAGTATAGCTCCTAGAATGGTTTTCTAAAGAAATCTATTCACGTTTTAATTATATAGATGAAGAATGTTTGTAGTAATATTAGAATATTTGTCTGTCTAATGTTTTATTCTTGTTTCACAAAAGCTTTTTAATATTATCTTGAACACTTTACTGAATATATTTAAAACAAATTTAACAATGCACTCTATATACAAATTTATTTTCTTTTGAAATTAATAAATGAAAAGGGTTTAATTTATTAAACCTATTTTGAATTAAAGAAACGCGCTCATTTTGTTAAAGAGAATAAATGATCATTTTTACTAAAGCAGTGAATTAATATTCCTCTTCTTTGTGTGTGTATATATAAGAACGAATTTTTAAGTATTATGAATCGTGTCAATTTGCAAAGTAATATAAATAATTTATCAACTGTTTTTGGCTCTATCTATTGCACGCTAAATAAAGCTTAAGAGAAAAAATGTGTAGATTTTTTAATGAATTATTATCCAAAGCTATTTTCTTCATCTGTTAGAAGACAGCATTTCATTGTAACAATCTAAAAATACAAACACCTGATAGCTACTTTATAAAAAAATTCTGACTTGAATATTAATTGGAGAGACTTTGCTTGTACATTTATACCCTGATTTTGGTTGGAAGAAAGGTATAAAAAAAGTAAAACATATTTATTTGCAGCCAACATTGATAACATTTTACTATTTTATTTGTCTGATTGTATAAATATTGATAATATTTAACAAAAGTTACAGCTGCATATCACATGAATTGATGTATGGTTATATTAAAATTGTTTTAAAAACTTTAGTGATCAACTTCTGTTATTCCTACCAAAATCATAATATAGGTAATAATTGAAAATACACTATTTATTAACTAACGTGTAGTTAAAAATGGTAACTTATCAAAAACAAATATGGATAGCACTATTTAAACAAAAAATATTTAAAATTTATCAGTTATAACTATTTATAATATATTTATATATATATAACTATTTATAATATATATATATACGTAAAAATAAGATTTATTTACCATTTCGTAAATCAAATTCATTCAGTTTTATTGCAGCCAATATTGTATGCATTTTACTAAGGTTCACTTATAAATTATATTTCATACTTTTTATTTTATATTTTGTATGTAAAATTAGCCTGGAGGGGGGAAATTTTCAGTTTTTAAATAAGAATTATGGAATATTATATTTGCTACTGGATTTTTATATAATAAAATAAGTAACTATTCTACCAACTAATCTCAGAAATATATTTAACAACAAATTTTAGACATTTTATTTTAACAAGTCAATATTTAACAATTGAATGTTATAATATCTATAAAACGTTTTATTTTGAGATTAATTTTGATTTATAATATTTATCATCCATATTAAAGTAAGTACAGTACATGTTTACGTTTCAAAAAACGATCTTAGACAGAAAATAAGTTAGCTACCCCAAAATAAGATATTCACCTCGTGATGAATGAAACATGTCAATCCCCNCCCCCCCCCACCAATGACAAAACCTTTCTCCGTATCATTTCCTCTTATGCTTTAATGATGGATGGTAAGCAATGCGTCGAAACATACGGAAGCATTCGGGACGTAAAATGCCGTTTACAAAAAGTTTTATGAATTCGACAGTGGGAACAAATATTTACTGTGCTACAAAAGTTAGCTTGGTTTCTTCCCTTGTTTTTTTATCTTCTTCTTGATACATTAAGCGATCAAAAAACGTTCACGCCATTTATGATATATGTAGAAAATGATGGTTGCATATATTTATTTTAGGATTACGATCGATACCTTAAGAGCCCATTTCACTTTCGAATAACCGAAAAATTATATAAAATATTTTTCTCAACTCAGAAAAATGTATCGATGTGCAATTTTTGTGCATTCTTTACTTGACAACAGTAAAATAAGGATCTGTTTTGTCAAGGCATTCCAACTTTTTCATTACAAGGGCTATATATAATTATCAGTTTGTCTCGCGGGTCAACTATATATTTAGCAATCCCATCAACTTAATATAAGCCTACAAACAACATTTAATAAACAATTGTTTTGAAAACGAATTTATAGATTGTATTTTTTGTTGGTCTTACCAAAAATTTGAAAAAACAAAAAGGTTATAAATCTCACAAAAAAATAATTAAATGCACGTACATACACTTTCAAAAAACTTGGCATTATAAATATAACTTATATATTTATATATATTTTCATTAATAAAATAAATGCATAATGAAATGTAATCATTACCTTTTTTAGATAAATATTTGTATTTGGATTATCATCTGTTTAATATCTGTCACCAAGGATTTTCCTTAAATTTTTCTCCAGGATAATTTGAGGGGCCATATTTTCCGCGGCCCGCGGACCACCAGTTGTCCACACTGAGTCAATTAATTTTATTTAATATTTATTCAAGATACTTGATGTACATCCTATGAACCAACTAATTAAATAAGCACATGACTTATAAACTAACTTAAATCTATAACAGACACAATACTCAGTCCCCGGACCTTAATTTATCACTGTGAAAATGGGAACTAATAATACAATCAATCATACAGTTTTCGACCATGCCACGAATCGAATCCGAGATCCTTTGCTAAATAAGAAGATACGCTACTGACTTATCTAAAGTATTGGACATCAGCTAAAAAGATGTTTTTTTTGTTTTAAAATAATTATGTTTAAATTTGGTTGTACTTTTTAAAATATGATAAAACAGTTTCACTGGTATTAATGCTATTATTTTTTTTAAATAACAATAAAGAAAACCGCACCACGACGTGATGACTGGCTCGAGCTGTATTAATTACCTAACTTTCTTGCTACTAGTGGGGTGATTTAGGCTCTTTATTCTAAGAAACATGGATTATCTATAAAACATGTATCATCAGCATCATCATACACATTTTCCTGCCACTGGCAGGATCTGTCTCGAACATAGGCCTCTCCGTTTACTTCTGTCCTCCCACCACCTTTCTTCCTCCATGCCAGCCCACTCCACTACTCTCTTCTCCACACTCCTCCACACTCCATCTACTTCCATCCTCCCACCATCTTTCTTCCTTCATGCCAGCCCAATCCACTACTCTCTTCTCCACACTCCTCCACACTCCATCTACTTCCATCCTCCCACCATCTTTCTTCCTCCATGCCAGCCCAATCCACTACTCTCTTCTCCACACTCCTCCACACTCCATCTACTTCCATCCTCCCACCATCTTTCTTCCTCCATGCCAGCCCAATCCACTACTCTCTTCTCCACACTCCTCCACACTCCATCTACTTCCATCCTCCCACCATCTTTCTTCCTCCATGCCAGCCCAATCCACTACTCTCTTCTCCACACTCCTCCACACGCCATCTACTTCCATCCTCCCACCATCTTTCTTCCTCCATGCCAGCCCAATCCACTACTCTCTTCTCCACACTCCTCCACACTCAATCTACTTCCATCCTCCCACCATCTTTCTTCCTCCATGCTAGCCCAATCCACTACTCTCTTCTCCACACTCCTCCCCACTCCCTTAATCCACATGGCCCTGGATCTACCTCTTGGTCTTCCTCTTGGCCTCCTGTCCGCCACCTCCATTTCTAGTATCCTCCTTATAATCCGCCCCTCTTCCATCCTCTTCACATGTCCATACCACCTCAATATCACATTCTCTATCCTATCCTGCAAGGGTTTCTCTGTCTCTCTCTCTTTCACCCTTTCATTGCTCACTCTGTCCTTCCTTGTCACACTTAGCCTACTAGATGTATAATATTGCTTTATTGTTGGTTGGTTTTTAGCAACGAGTCTTAGTACACGTTTGGATTATACGCTAATATAATAATTACACTAATGGTTTTAGGGATTAGGAAGGCTATATTTAGAGTGAGCGTACCCGCATTTGCATGGAAGGAGAGTGGAAAGCCGTTTAGGAAAAAGCACCCTCAGTACACCCGACCGGGATTCAAACCCTGATCTCTTTGTAATCGGCAGTCTAGTCTAATGCTAGAATGACACCTTAGACCATTCGGCTACCGAAGTGGGTGATTTACAATATTTAGACATTTTGCGTTCTAATTGCAAATAACCTATGTTAGATTAGTTTCCAAGTCATTTCAGGCATAATACCTTATATTTCTAATTATTATTTACTATTGTTATTATTATTTGGTGTTCTTTCTTACGACAGGTCCATTACTTTTGTCGGTGAACTTAGGCCTCCAATGCACCCTGTCCTATGCCTTCTTCTTCAGCTCCCAGAATTTTCTTCTTTCTTTAAAGTCACCCAATATTTAGAACCCTCTTTATTTTTAAGCTCCTCTTTCCCTCAACCTTTCCTTCTATGACATCATAAAGTAGACAGTTCCTCCTAAAGATGTGTCCGGTCCAGTTTGCTTTGAACCTAAGAATCACATCCGAAATGGTTCTCTTCTCACCACACTCTTCTTAGGACATCTTCATCTTCCTCTTTCGAAAGAGAACCTTAAATCCGATGAGGATGATGAGGATGAGGATGATAATGATGCCAAGAGGCTCGTCTAGAAGACTCTGAAACTATTTTCAGCCTCATTATAACAGTCACAGCACATTCGTGTCATGACATAGAAAAGCCGTAAAGAGGATGTATGGTGTCCTTATTGCGTTATTTTTAAAAGCAATTTTCCGTGACAATGTATATATATATATACACACACACAAATATATATATATATATATATATATATATATATATATATATATAAAGGAAAAAGTCCACTTTATTTTATTTCTCAGGAATTTTCCAAGTGTGCTTTCATTTTTTTATATCTTGTGTATGTTTTTTATATGTATTTGTTTCTTTCCCCGGATATATATATTTTTTAAACTTCTCTTGTCCTATTTTTTTTATTTATTTCAAAAAAAATATATCCAATAGCTATTTGGAACGCATCGGTTAGTCTAACTGTCCCTCTTGGTATTACGC
>CABFWO010000447.1:0-13969 GCA_902155825.1 Timema genevievae | reverse complement strand
CCCCCCCCCCCTCCCCTTTGCTCCAAGTTTTTATTGTTTTCCGATTCACCTTTGCCCCATTTAACTCCTTAAGATATTACCCCGCATTGCACAGAACCTAAGTGGGTATAGACAGTTTCAGGAGAAAACACTTTGGGAGAAAGTATTTCAATGATTTTTCTTTCTCCGAGCGAAATGGAGGGTGCGGGTGATGAACGGAAGGAAAGAATTGTGTTCTGAGTTTACTATTAGCGTGTTACCAAACTTTAAAGCTTGTGAGCACGCTAACATTGAACTCAGAATCAATCAAAACCACCTGCCATCTTATTTAACCTCCCTAAGATTCGAATCAATGTCTCTTAGAACGTTACTACACTGCCATATTTTTTAAATAAAACTCCATGGTCTGAGACTACAAGTGAGCTATACTGATAAAGTGTCTGCTGCCTTTAGCAATTATGGTGCCAAAATTTGCGGATAGAAGGTGTCATGTGGTCAGCACAGTGGAACTTACAACCACTAACATCAGCTCTCTAGACCAGGACTACTAATTATTTATTCAAGTAATTCCTCATTGGTTGTCACGAGGTTGAGTTTGACTCCGTCCCAGACCCACTGATTAATATAAAAATTCTGGAAGTGCCAGGGATTGAACCAGGGGCCTCTGACCACTAGACCACAGATTTAAATAAATGATTTGATGCCACGTTTAGTCAAATGTATGTTATCAAGTGTATTATATCACAGTTCTTTCAAAGTTGGTACAATATAAGTGAGAACAAAAATTGACAGAGTTTATTTAGTTCTTAATTTATCTCGACAGTCTGATAGAGAAAGTATTGTGATCATAAGAAAATTGAATTCTGGTTTTAGATGTATGCCAACGTTTCTTGACTCCCTGAAACAGAAAAGTAGTTTTTACGATGCCATCTGTCTGCATCTCTGCCTAGAGCCGAAACTATTTTACTGATCGGAATAAAACGTTATATCTAGGTTTTCATAAGGCTAGTCTAGAGATCTTGGGTTCGATTCCCGTCTGCTACTTTGGGTATTTTTCCCAAAAGAGAAATTACCTTTACGGTGACCAGGATTTTGTTAGTTAGATTTAAGCTAGGTTCAAGTGTTTCCACTGGTTCCACACCCTCATACTCACTGTCACCATTATACTATCACCATCATACTATCACCATCACCTCATCTTATCGGGACATGGAAAGAGCCTTCACGGAAAGGAAGTATGTTCAGTACATTCGGGCCTCTCCTAGACAATGGTATATTAGTACTGGCTGATCTTTCCACTACTGGGCTACAAAATGGTGTAGCCCAGTAGCGCAATTTTTTTTTATTGGGCTGCCCAGAAGGTTTTTGAAATTAACTATTTAACTTGCAGGGCGAGAAGAGGTAAAAGTAATTTTTATCGAAATCTGCTCTAATGGTTTTGATTAAAATACTTATATAAGTACTGTTTATATACATTCATAAAAAAAATCGTTAAGGTAATTTTCCTTAAACATCAGAAATATATTCTACTCAGTTCCATTACATATTATTAGATCTCTGTGTAAGTAAATTTGTCTAACTTAAACACATTAGTTCTCCGTGGAGCAAGCAAGCCCAGAAGCTTGAAAATTAACTTGCGAGATTTATCAGAGCGTGTGTTCACGTTATTAATGTGTCACATCCGTCTGGATCAAAGCAAACTGACATCACAAGCAACTTCCTCAAAACTATTATTGGACATTTTAAGCTGAGTCATTCATCAAGGAAGCTTCAAACTTTATGAAAATATTTAATTTAACTAGTCAACGATGAACAAAGCTTAAACACGCACAATAATTTTTTGCGATGGGCACAAGGACTAAAATGTAGAGCTCATATAACAGCGGCGTGTCGTCAAGTGTTGCCAGGGTAAGCAGCGTCAGGTTAGACTGTTATTATTATTATTAGCACCGCGTCTTACTACCCGTTCGGGTTATACGCAGAGGTTAGACTGTGCCTATGAATTGTTTACACCCCTTAAGGTGAGGCCGAAGGGAGCGAAAGTATTTTTTTTTACAGTTTTTATAGAATTGAAATTTTGTTGGCCAAAATAAATTAAATATTTCTCCAGCAGCAACATAGAGTTTAGTTTTCTGCACATGTTAATATCAACAGATTTTGAATATCTATCAGGGATGTACTTGAATTTTGTCAACACTTTTTCTCTTTATTTAAAAGTTTTGACAAAATTCCAGGACACCCTTAACAGATATTCAAGATCTGTTAATATTAGAATGTGTAGAAAACTAAACTTTATGTTGCTGCTGGAGAAATATTTTATTTATTTTGGCCAAAAAAAAATGTAATGCTATAAAAACTGTAAAATTACTCGCGCTTCCTTCTGCAGCACCTTAATAGAACACTCATCTGGTCAAGTAGCGAGGGGAATACATTCCTCTGTGAGGTATGTAGACCAGAGCTTATGAATGATTGGTCTAATAGAGCTCAAGTGGGGGAGAACATATCATTGGTACAGTTTTAACAAGGTCTGCTTCCCTTACAACATTCCACGAAACGCCACTGAAAGGGAGAGCTCAGATACAAATCCCAGCCAGGTGTAATTCGGATGTATTTTCCCTAGATGTTTCTCTAATGTCCCTCCATACAAATGCGGGTACATTTCCTGTACATCATTACATCATCACCCCCACCTCTATAGCGTAGTTAAAATACGTATAGCCCGTATTGGAAGTAAGACATGATAGTTTCTTTAAAATCGTATTAATTTTTCTAGGTTTAATTAAAAAGATTAGAATTGTTTTCTAAAGTAAAAACAGTCAATTAAAATTAAAGGCGCTTCGGTGGCCATGTGGTCTGACGCGCTACTCTCTTGTTGGATTAGAACTGCTGATGACGTGGAGATTGGGGTTCAAAAACCAGTAGGTTGTATTAAGAATGGTTTTCCTCAACAAGTTTCCCACTCTCCTACCAAGCAGATGCCGATTGTATTATCTCTAGATTGTTTACTTCCTCGTCTTTACTCCATTGGATTAATTATCATATAGGCGTGTAACTTGAACAGGTAGTAAGACATGGTAATAAAAAAAATAGTTATTTTAGTCATTTCACTGAACATCATCATAATATGCTTCAAAGATATTTTTTTCTTTTTTTCAGAAAACATTGAATACCCCTTTTTTCTGCAAAAAGGTAAGAATATTTCATATGCAATTAATTTTTAATTTTTAATATATTTATATGTTTCAAAATGTATCGTACAAAGATAATTTTAAAAACATTTGACGTAATAAATTTGATAGTGGTGGAAGAAATGGTTTCTTTGATGATTACAATTCTCCTTGATATAAAACAAGATGGCAACAAATTAAAAAACTTAAGAACATGGGCGAATATTCTCCAAGAAACCAAGCATCTAAACTAAGTTACTTAGAGAGCTTTCTTAACTCAGATTGATAGACAAATGCACCGTCATTCGCCAGATAGATGATAAGGGAAGCCACATTGTAGAAAAACTAACCCCAATACACCCAGCCGGAATTCGAACCTTACGAACCACGACCTTCCACGTCACAGCCAATAACTATTAAGATTAGTAGTAGAGGTAATAATAGTAGTAATATATAATATATTTTAGTACCGAGCCTTACTTACCGTATGGGTTATACGCTTAAGTACTAATTACACTAATGGGTTAGGAATTGGGAAGGTTGTATATAGAGTTAATGAACCCGCATTTGCGTGGAAGGGGGTGAAAAATAGGAAAAAACAACCCTCAGTTCAACCGAGTGAGATTCGAACCTCAATCTCCCCGTCCTTGGCAGTCTATCTCAACACTAAACTAACGCGTTAGCTAACCATTTCACCTAGGCAGGTAATATTAGTATTAATCCAAGCAATAGTAGTAGTAACAATAGTAGTAATATCGATAAGAGTATTTTATTTATTTACTTACTGGGTATATTTATATATATCTAAACCTTTCTTTTCTAAGTAAACACATTTGATATAGCCTACATAGTTTATTCTTCATTAAGTCACTCACATATTGTATTAAGAAAATATTTTAAAAACAAACCTTAAGTTCATTTAATAGCCATTTAGTCGCTTAGAACATTTTCAGAAATGCTTTAAAGTTTAAATCCATGGATAGATTTTCATTTTTTTTACACTGATATTTTGTCTATTCCTAAGAATTAATCTCGTAATATATTAAAGTGTGTCGATGTGATTACTCTCATAATATGTTGTTTGATATAAATATTATAATACAGTAGTATTAGTAACATTATTGGTATTATCAGTTTTTTTATTTATGTCAGAAGTACATATTAATTCACTATACACTGTCCAGCTAATCACAATGTGTTTGTCAGCTGGTGCCTCACCTTAAAATTAATGCCGTACATACATGTGATAATATAAAGATATGATAATATATGATATGTTGAATGTATTACACTTCCTTAAGTATATTCTTACAACATAACATAAGTGCGTAACACCTTATTTAAGTTTCTTAAATCCATTACATTGATTTTTAGATATTATACAGAAACCAACTATGCCATAATTTTTCCGTCATATTAAGACAATTTGTTATTTTTATTTAATCAGTCTGTGAACCACTTAGCCCTTTTTTTATTTCTCTTTTTAACATTTGTAATAGTGGGGGTAATATTAATAGTAGTAGTAGTAGTAGTAGTAGTAGTGGCGGGAAAGTGAATGTGTGGATAACAAGCAAAAAACCACCACAAAATTGCAACAAAAGCGAATGAAGATAGTATCGGTTCATAAATGTGTCACAAATGACAAATGCGAAAGTTCAAAAAGCGACCCATCCATCAAGTGCATGATGGGAGTATAACTAAACAGCTGATAACGAGAGACCTTTATTCACGCGCAACGGAGGTCATGTGGGCCAAGGCGTCAGACTCGCACTGCCACGTTGGTGTTAAGGTAAGGGCTACAAAGGGTTTTTTTTCTACGTACGCCAGTCTTACTACACATCCTTGCTATTAGCATTTAACTACATTTAACACGCCCCCTTTTTTTTCAATTGAACGCAATCCTTTTGCTTAATTATGCCACCCTTTTGTTCGATACGTAACATTTTACACGGCAAGGTACCTCTTGTAAAACATCAAATGGGGCGAAAAAAAAATCAAATGGGCAGAATTGCAACATTATGATAACGTCATATAAGGTCGATGACCTCAGGTAGGGGATGGGGAGAGTGAAGGTGGGATGACGTCACAGAGGAAAAGTGACGTCACAGAGGAAAAGCCAGGAAGAGGGGGGGGGGAAGAAATAGCTCCTTGAGGTGTTGCCAAAATTACAATACTACCTCCATTACAGTGTGACTAAAGGTCAATTATACTACTATTAAGTTTGTTCTGGAAGGTCATGGTTCAAATGGTGTAGATAGGGGTGATGGAGGTAGAATTAAAAGAAAATGTTTGGAGAAAGAGAGAGATACGTTTTAAAAGACCACCATCCCTACATCTGAGCAGAGCTTTAACCCCAAACTCCTCTTCACCAGAAAACTAAACTAATCTAGACTGATGTCTTAACTTACATCTACACTCCACTTACCCTTATAAGTAACAATCTTTCCTTGACATATTACACTATGATCCTATTTAATACGTTGTACCATAGCGGAATAATGCAAGGTAAGCTTGTTAATTTACGGGATAGACGAAGGGTATGTATGTCCAGTGCAGGCTATAGATGGTTATTTATATGTAATACTAGCAATCTCGCACGGCGTTGCCCGTGACCCATTGTGGTATAAGATGCCTCCCAACCCTCCTACACACACACACACTCACACACACACACACACACACACACACACAAATAGTTTAGAATTACAGTTGATTTCGTACACTTTTTTTTTCCCCCGAGGAGGATGCGGCATATTTTTAGTCACAGTTATCTCTGAAACTTAATTCTAAACCAGATTAACAATATTTTCTTCAAAAATTTGTTAAAATACCCTAATTAAAAAGATAATTAAAAATATAAAAATCTGGCTTTTTGGTGCATTCAGACCTTCTTTCGTCCACCTATGTTAAAAATTTCAGATCTCTGCGTGCCGTAGATTTGGCTGGGCATCGCACACAAACAAACAAACTAACACACACACAAACAAACACTTCCTTTTATTATTATAGATTATCTGTGGATTTCTTGCCCTCTCTCAATTTATCCCCCTCATCCTTACACCTTAGATCAAATCATTAATATTCCTTGTGACCAATGAACAACTAATAATAATGGCAAGACTATAGTTCCCATATAGTTTCTGCCAAAATTTTCAAAAATATTTAATCAAAGTACACTACCATCAAATTATTTTATTTTCCTAAAAAACTATCATTCATTCATATTTTAACGATGTAAGTAAAAAAGTTACCCATTTTAAACAAAAACGCTAAGAATATTTTTGAAAAAAATTGTCAATATAATCATCCATTTTATTTTTAGGATGGGATTGAAAAGAAATATAAGTGCACTTAGAGTCATATTTTATATAGAAATAAATATTTTTATTAGGAACAAGGTTTCATTTTTCTGTTGTGTTATTGGAAAATATGAGTGTCCTTTCTGAATTCACGGTTGTCATCCTCCACAACGTATACTCCTCCAATCCCCCCGAGGACATAAGACAAATTCATATGTGTGTGTGTGTGTGTGTGTGTGTTTAACTTATAAATGAAAAAACTAAAAGGGAAATTTCAGTTTGGTTTGAAAATATGATAGTGTTTGTTTTTCTCTTCGTTCGCCATCTCAATACATCCACAGATTTGTACATAAGAGAATATATGAATATGTGTGTGTGTGTGTGTGTGTGTGTGTGTGTGTGTGTGAGAGAGAGAGAGAGAGAGAGAGAGAGAGAGAGAGAGAGAGAACATGTTAGAGAATGGCGGCAGACTGAGTGAAGAGGAAACCGTTGTATATTCAAGATTAAAGCCAACAGGGATAGATTCTCCCGTTAGTCTCAAGATGACGGACTCTGTTTGGTACCAGGGGTGTGTAAAAAAAAAAGAAAGTAGTTCGTAGAGTAATAAAAGTTTATGGTTAGGAGCATGGAAAGTTTAAGGGTGTATGTTAGGTAGTACGAGTTAGTGTTTAGTTTTTTTTTCAGTTTTTATATTAGTTTTTACTTTCTATAGACTTCCACTCCTCCTACCTCTCTGGAGAGAGAAATATTGTGAATGTAAAAAAAAAATTGAAATCAAAATTTCTATAGTTAATTTATACTTTTTACGACCCTTTGAAACTGAAAAAGTGTTTTTTTGCGATGTCGGCTGTCTGTTCGTATTTGGGCCTAGAACCAAAACCATTTTACCTATCAGGCTGAAACTTGTTATCTAGGGTTTTTATAAAGTTCTTACGAGGAGTTTTTTGAAATAAGAAATCTATTTTAACCTAGAATTCGGTGTAGTTTACTGACATTCAAAAGGAGAAAGAATCGATTCTCGATATACGTTCAAACGATTTTGATTAAATCTTGTATTTAGGCACTGTTTAACATTACAAACAAAATGGCACATCTCAATTACCAATGAAAACGAGTTTTAAGGTACTTTACATAAGCATAAATCTCCTATTATGATCATATTCCTGCCATTAGATACGAAATAACGTATCATTGTAAGGTTGTAATACTATTTTTTTTTAAATGGCGATCATGTGACTATCACGTGCTTTGATCCGGCTTAGGTAATTCTGTCATACTCTAGTCAAACTATAAATGACACGTTTATATTGGATGAATTTGGCTTATGGGCAAATTTTTAATACGGAAATAAAGTTTTGCGAAAAAAAAATTGGTAAAATAATCAAAATGGAAGTAAATAGGAACTAAATCACTAATATCCCCAGAATATGAAAAACAAATCATGTTACCTCCAATAATATTGTGTTTTAGTGTGATTATAGAAGTTAATCAAATAATATTTTATTTAATTGCATGATTAGAGTTATTTCACACATACATTGTTTGCCCTTATTAATCTACTTTACCTTGTCTCATTTATGTGGACAGTAGTGCTGCGCATATATACACACATATACACACACACACATACACACACTATTCCCTGTTGTTTTGTCTATTTTTATATGTTTCAAAACAGGTGGTAACATGATGTATGTTCATGAAACTGCCAGGTTTTAGGGATATGTGAAAAAAAATCACACAAATATGTACGCTGCGCTCACCATCTTGGATTTTTCAAATTTTTGATTTTTCTCACAAAGATGGCGTGAGTACCAAATTTAACCTCTCTAGGACTCAAATTGTACGTTTAGTCGACCATTTTATACTCACTATCTTTGGAAGTTTTTCATAAAGATGGCATGTTCTATAGTTTTCATACAAAATTTCAGATCTCTAGAGCACAAGTTGTATGTTGAGCCTGCCATATTGTATCCACCATCTTGGATTTTTCATTTTTCGAATTTTTCTCATAAAAATGGCATGCTCTCTAGGGTATAGGGAAGTAGCAGAAAGATCTCTTGAAGGACACACAGTCATAACATGATTTATATGTTGTTTATTTAGCTTTTTAAGTACCACGTCTTACTACCGTTCGGGTTGTAAACCTATGTACTAATTAAGCTGATGATTTTAAGGATGAGATAGGTTATATTTATAGGAGGTCCACCCGCATTTTCTTGCAGGGGGATTGAAAAACCATTTTAGGGAAAAACATACTTAGTTCACCCGACGACAATATTGGAACCTCAATCTCTCCGTCATTGGCAGTCTAGCCAACCGCGAGAGTAGCACGTTACTGTGGATTCACACGTTCACCGAAAAACTAGCGCAGAAAATAAACGTGGTCACGTGACGCGCTCTAAGCCAATCACAAGATTTCCGCTTAATCGGCGCTAGGTGTTCTGCTGAAATTCAACTATTCTTTACTTTGTCCGCTCTGCTCGAGATGTCAGGCACAGGAGAACCAATCAAATTTCAGAACCAACCATCTTAAATCTTGGAGCCAGCCATCTCAAATCAGTGCGCATGCGCTGTAGAGCTAGAAGAAAGCAGACAGCTTCGTTGGCCGTTGTGAGGAGATTTGAAATAACACGTTAATGTAAAGCGTGTTCATAATCAGCTGTTTTAAAGCGTTGCAATGCATCATGGGTCAACTTAAAGTGTGTGAATTACTGCGCAGATTCTGCTTTCTAGTTTTCAGTGAGCGTGTGAATCAAACTTTAGACCACGAGGCCACTGAAGCTGATGTAGTTATTGATAAGAGGAGAAAATTAATCATAAAGTGCCTCAACCCGTTTCCAAAAGTTTGAAAGTTGGGCACATCCACGTGTCCTAAGAACAAATACAACTTTTATATTAATATACACCTTTAGTAAAAAAAAAAAAATGCACGTACATAAAATCCTTCGTACTGGTAATAAGTCTGTCTCGATGCTGTTTCTTTATTCCACAGTAATGACAAGTAGCTCTTTATAGACATACGTCACAAGGAGTGCTTTCCCGAACTTCCTTGGTGTGTATGTGTTTTTT
This sequence comes from Timema genevievae, assembly GCA_902155825.1. Classification (NCBI taxonomy): domain Eukaryota; kingdom Metazoa; phylum Arthropoda; class Insecta; order Phasmatodea; family Timematidae; genus Timema; species Timema genevievae. The sequence continues at coordinate 4,452 of CABFWO010000447.1, read as the reverse complement.
TTGTTTTTTTGTTATGTTACTTCTTTCTATTGCTGTTAATGCACAATATCACGAACGTTCGGTGTTTTGTTACACTTCCTTTCTTTATGGCACCATTTGTTTGCTTTGGATGTTTGATAAAAACTCCATATATAGATACTCATCAATGACAACATATAGTGGAGGAGGCTTTTGATGTGAGCCACGACATTATCCATGAAGAATTCACGAATAAGGGCCCTCCCCCTCCCCCCCATTTCATCCATTACCCGATGACGGTAAAAAACTGAACGGACAAAAAAAATCGTAGTAATCAAAGGGACAATACTAAAGGATAAACATGTGTGTAACATAAATACCCAATGTGGGGTAAAATTACAAATACATCATTTTGTTTGATGGAGGGCTTTTTATTTATTTCAGTCATATTGAGAAGGGGAGAGAAAAAAAAGGGTAATTCATTGTGATAAGCAGTTTCAAAAGGCGGGATTGACAATAGGTTTTTTTTGTTTCATAAACACGATTGATCGACTTTTATTAAATACCATCGGCTGAGTTAGCTGTAAGCTCTCACCGGACGGTGTATATATATATATATATAATATTATATAATATATACAATTATATATAAGAAATGGGTGGAATCCTATATTCATCAAATCCAAATTTTAAATTTCCTTTCGAATTTCGAATCTAAATCTAGATCCTTGACTCTCAAAAAAGTGTACATTTTTAGATAAAGAGAAAATAATTTTAATTTAATTTAAAAAAGTTTTTTTAAGGCTTAATGCCACTGACGAATATTTTGTTTGTCATGTCTAATACGTCATAAACAACAAAAAGAACACTCATTTTGGTATTTATTTGAAGTATTTAACGTGTACTTCCTGACCCGACTGATTATATCAGTACACGAGAATTTCTTTGAGCGAGAGCGAAAGGGCAGACCAATTTTGTCTGGAAAGGTATTATCACATAACTGCCAGAGTTCTTTTACACGCCACAATCGTCATGTGACCGACGGCTTTACTTCCCCATCCGAAGGAAGTTGCGCTCCGGGTTTTTCACGATCAAGAAAAATACTTCGGCCACGACTGGGTTTGAACCCACGAACCTTGGGTCCTGAGGTAAACACCTTACCCCAAGACCACAGATATTAACTTTCATTTAGTTAATCAATTATATTAAAACAAATTATTTTGTCCTTTTTTATTGTGATTTTGTTTCTCTTCCAACTACACACGTATATCGTTTGAAGGGTACAGGGGGAAAAGGAGGAAAGTCACATTACACATACTTTCTAGGACATCAACTTTTACATCCCAAACCCCATAAGCACACAATCAAATACTTCTTAATTAATATAAATATAACAGAGACCTCTCTTAACCATGATATAAAGTGTATTAGAAAGGTCTCATGATTGTCTAACAGATGGCAGCACTAGCTCGATTAGAGTTAAAATTGGACTCTCCCTCTTTTCCTTTGTACACTCCATTTTCCTTTATCAATTGATTAACTCTTTAACTCTCTTATTTAAAATCAAGGTCTTCATAATAAATGTATTCGAGATAATTTTTTAGATTTTTATGAATCTCGAATTACTTAAATACTATAAGATCCGAGGGATTCAAGGGATTGAGAATTCAAGCGTCCCACCTCTAATATATACACGGTACACGGGTCCCTTAGTTCAATACATAGACATTCCAATGAGCGGAAATATCGGACTAAATCCTTGTGATTTATCCTGCTCTAAACATAGATATTATTTTTAAAACGAAAGTATCAAATACAATAAATTTAAATGATTATAATAATATATTGTATTGAATCTTGCAGAGAAGTTTTTGTCAGTCCAATAATGTAAGATGAAGAATATATTTTGTTAAATCAAAGTAGTCAAATTAATTAATTTATCTCAACTAGCAGCTTACATTTTTGAAACATATTGATTAAACTTTCTTTTTAAAAAAATAAAAACACTAAGTAAAGGCAGTTGCAACTTCTCAAGCGAGTTGAAGTAGCGGCCTCCTTAAATCCATTGTGTGCCAGCTACTAACTATCACTTAAAGTCCTTTATAAAATGCTCTTAGCCTTCCTGGTTTAATCTTTATTTTCTGTTCCTTTTCTTTTCTCCATGTTTTAGACATCCTTTTAAAGACCTAGGCTATCCAATTCCTTACCCCGTTCCCCAAAAAGCTACCCACTTCAGTTTTTAAACCCACTAATAAAAAAATCCAGGGTCTAGTATTACTCAAATCTTTGTCAAGTTCATATTGAGTTAGAAGACGCAGAATGAATATAATTTATTCAATACCCAAAGAAAGTTTGTCTTCAGTTCTCCATTACGATTCAATTGAAATCATTACCAAGACATCTAATCCAAAGTACTATATCTAATTATATTTTAGATTAAATTATTATATTCGCCTCTTTCTAATGTTATCAATATTATGAGGTTTCTACTGTGGTTCTAGATTCTTTTAACTCCATGTCTTACTACAAGTTCGGGTTTTACGCCTATTTCCTAATTACGCTTACATGTTAGGGATGAAAAAAGGTTGAATTTTGAGGAAGTGTACCCTTATTTGCGTGGAGGGAGAGTGACAACCATTTAGGGAAAACCACCCTAAGTACACCTGATCGGTATTCAAACTTCGATCTCTCCGTCATCGGCAAACCAAACTATTACGAGAATGACGCCTTAGACAATTCAACCAGCAAAGCTATTATTAGAATCTGTATAACATAGAATAGCTCTGACGGTTTATTGAAAGTTTTAAAACTATAAGAGAACCACAGGTTCCATGGTCTAGAACTTTATTCCCATGTTAGGTTAGATTGTCGGTGATGAAGAGATTGGTGGTCGAATCCCGGTCGGGTGTACTGAGGGTTTTGGGTGTTTTCTAAATAGTTTATCATTCTCTCTCTCTCACGCCAATCTGGTTGCATTTCATCTAGATCTATACCGTTTTCACCTATGTCCTATTAGCGTAGTTAATGTGTAGGTACATCCCTAACTACAATTAAGACACTGTGAACCAAAATAAGGATATACTAAAAGAGATAGTATAAATACATCTAGTTTAACGTATATACTCTTGAGAAATAATCCGGCAATAATTTTTTAAAAAATACTTGTTTTAACATTAATTTACTGTGTTTACATGATAATTAGTTTTTTACTAAAATTATTATATGAGATAACGAGTATGAAGACAAAATCTCAATATCGACTTCTTACTATCACAAATTTTGATCTGTTCGATGATAGTGATTTTAAAATTAATTAATTAATCTTTCACATTCAGGAATAAAAATAAAACTAAATTTTATTATTCTATAGTTTTATAAAACAAAGGGCAGTGTTAAATTTGTAAAAAAAAAAGCTAGTATTTGGTAAAAAAATAATTAAATCGTTGATAATTGGTAAAAAGAACTTTTTACAACTGGCATAGGTTAAAAAAGAAATTTTCATCGTTAAAACTCAGTAAAGTATTTATTTTAAATTGTTTTGATTTGGTGAAAAATGTATTTCTATAAAGAGCAGTAAGTAAAAAAAAACCTTTTCAACGATGATCCTTGTTGGTAAAGAAAATTCCTTTCTACTGCTGGTAGTTGGTACATAAATCATTTTTAAACGCTGGTAATAGGTAAAAAAAAATCCTTTCCATCACTGTCATTCATTAAAAAACTTTTTTTAGATTTGGCAGCCGATATAAAAAATATATTTTCACTTGTTGGCAGTTGATAAAAAAAACCTTTTCATCTTGGCAATCAGTTACAAAAATAATTCCTTTCCATATTTGGTAGCCTTGTATTTAGTCGATATTCAGACGTTTTCCAATCCTTATTCAACACAAACTACTGGTTATTCTTATACCTGTAGAGTTATTGACTCCCAAGACTAGACTAGAAATACGGCCCTAAGCTTCCCAGAGGTGATTTCAGCTGCTCTAAAGCCCAAAACTCACAAGAAGCTCACAGTAACATTTTAGCAACGCGTCCTACAACTCATTTGGTTTATACACCTATTTACTAATTACACTAATGTTTTAGAGATTAGGAAGGTATAATTTATAGGAAGTGGGGAGGGAGAGTGAAAAACACTTTAGGAAAAACCACGTGACCTGGATTGAACCCCGATTTCCCCGTCTTTGGCTGTCTAGTTTATTGGGAGAATAATGCCCTAGACCATGCATCCACCAAAGCCGGTCCCAGTAGCTTTGATCCAATGAAAATACAGCACCCTCAATTCACAGGGCTAATGTGCAAAATACACCAGGTATTATAAATAGTCCAAGTCCAGAGTAATTTGGTCGTGCGGGTGGAAAGGATGGAAGTACGTGGGAACGACCTCTTTTATCGATCAGCAACGACGGAATTCTTCGACATCGCCGTCGAACCTTGACCTGTACCTTCGTGGGACCGAGAAGATAAAATAAGCGCGGTAGGTATGGATGATGAAGA
>CABFWO010000446.1:294892-322269 GCA_902155825.1 Timema genevievae | reverse complement strand
CTGTAGACTCTACCACTGTCTACATAGGGCTGTGATACATGGAGGAGACAAACTATTATACTGTAGCTGTAGACTCTACCCCTGTCTACACATAGGGCTGTGATGCATGGAGGAGACAAACTATTATACTGTAGCTGTAGACTCTACCACTGTCCACACATAAGGCTGTGATACATGGAGGAGACAAATTATTCTACTGTAGCTGTAGACTCTACCCCTGTCCACACATAAGGCTGTGATACATGGAGGAGACAAATTATTCTACTGTAGCTGTAGACTCTACCCCTGTCTACACATAGGAATATTCTACAGTATGATATAAAAGTTGGAAAATATGCTAATATAATCAATCGATTAGAAATTGCACCTTAATACTGTTAGGAGAATCCTCTCCAGTAAGTCCAACCGGGATTATAGCCCCAACATCTCCAGACTAGGTGAGACCAGCGTATTTGTCTGCGTGTCCACTGGCGCGAGTGCTCCGCCCCTTGTTTCTGCTGTGGCGATGTCGGATTGTAACAACGTTACACAAGACACGTGACTCACAGCAGAGTCGGGAGATACAGTTACGACCGGGCACAAAGCCCGGACCTTCCAGGTGAAAGGCTGGGTCAGCTGGACATTAAAACGGACACACCTCCCGCTCTCGACCATAGAGACACACCCTCGTTCTGTTGGTCAGTCTTCAATCCCTGTCGTGATCACTCAAGGTAACGTCCTTTCCTACAGTCTGTTTCAATATCGACTAGACCTCCTTAGTGATCTCTCTTTATCTGTCTATCTGTCTATCCATCTATATATCTGTATATATATGTCTATCTAAATATCTATCAATAGATCAGTCTATATATCTATATCTATCTATATCACCGCGTCTTACTACCTGTCCGGGTTACAAGAATATGTACTAATTACGCTGATGTAGTAGGAACGAGAAAGGCTAATTTTAGATGAAGTGTACATGGATTTGCGTGAATGGAGGATGACAAACCCTTTAAGAAAAAACACCCTAAATACACCCAACCGGGTTTATAACCCCGATCTCCCCATCATCCTCATCATCATCAGTCCAAAGCGGGTGGCTAGTTGTCTATAGATACAAACTAGCTCTTTGTGTTTACAACGTGGATGTCCTCAAGGACGTCTTTGTGCTACCCCTGCACCTACTAGTGAAAGGTATCATTCCATCCAAGAAGCCTTGTTATCTTCTATTGTTGTCTCTTTCTAAAAGGATGTAAGGTACTGTAACAATGGTAGCGACAAGTGTGTTTAAAAAAACAAAACAATTGTTACATTCATAGAAAATGAAAGCAAAAGTTTGAATTCTATTTTTTTTTCACTTCCATACAACGGCTACACCACGATAATGGTAAAAATAAATACCTCAACTGGTGGCTATTTTCCATTTCATCTTCAATATTTTTTTAAATTTTTTTATAATTTATTTGAGGTATTTAACGTGCATTTTCTGAGCCAACTGATTATATCAGCACACGAGAATTTCTATGAGTGAGAGCAAAAGGGCCTGCTAATTTTGCCGGGAGAGTTATTTTAAAAAAACCTCCAGGGTTTTTTACATGGTACAATTTTAATGGGACCGACGGATTGACTTATACTCCGAAGAAAGTTGTGCTACGAATTTGATCGCTCAAGAAAAATCTGTCGACCCCGGCTGGGTTTGAATCCACTAACATCGGGTCCTGAGGAAAGTACTTTACCCCAAGACAACCGAGTTTGACTTCAATGGTGTTGGGTAGCGATTATACCATCGAGCCACTTTGTTTCAATAAGTGTGTGTATGTGTGTGTGTGTGTGTGTGAGCGAGACAGACACATCACCAGTACTTGTGCTGTTGTCGCATTGAGACTGACCAGTGGTGCTCTACTTTACAGAGAAGCGCATTTAAAACAATCTCGGACGCAGTCACGCTATTGGTCAGTATGCAGTATATTGTTATTATGTCATTATTTGGATTGAACTTTCTAAATATCACGTTCCATCAGTACAACCATTTATAAAAACTGACTGAATATAGAACCGAATCACGACCTCACAATATTGGGAATATAATCAACTCACCCACAAACCCACTGGTTTAAGGTGGGAGTGTAGTGAAAGTGAGTTAAGGGGAGTGATTTTGCAATTTTTTGTATAAAAACATTTTTTTGGTCAAAATAAATCAAATATTGATTGCTCCAGTAGAAACCTATAATCTAATTTTCTTTACTTGGAGATATCATCTTTTTAAATAAAGAGAAAAAGTTGTCATTTAATTCCAGGACAAACTTGACAGAATTATATTCAATAATTGTTGATATCACCGAGTGAAGAAAATTAAACTCTGTTTCCACTGAGTGTGACCTGGTGGTCTAAGGGTAAGGTGTCAGACCTCTGTGCTGGGGTCCGGGGTTCAATCCTCGGTCCTGGCACAGATTTATCTGATTTACAAACCCTTCCTTCACCTCTGACAAGACGTGTGTTAATCACAACTTGTGAATGTGTGGAATGCCAGGTCCCCACCGTGGTTCGGATACTACGTTAAACTGTAGGTCTTTCATTTCATCTCACAATCACCCTACCATTACACATTAGCATCAGTGCGTATAATCCGAACGGGTAGTAAGACACGGTGATAATAATAATGTTTCTACTGGAGCATTATATGATCTTTCTTGACCAAAACAACTTTTGATAAACTGCAAAAATACTATTCTTAACTCATGTTCCCTAAACTCCCACCTTAAGGCGCCATCTAGTTTGGCGCATGGATATTATACACCAGTAGTCAACCTCATGGACCATTCAGCCACCGTATGGAGATCAGGATCTAGAGAAAGAAAGAGCGAAAGAGACCAAAGAAAGGCCGCTGCTATTGCAAGTGTGGGAGGAATTACGTCAACGGGGGCAACGGTACGACCACAGGAGAAAACACAGACGTGAGGCTTGGGTCTTTTAAATGCATTTGTTACGTTTGAACACAAGACTGACCCGCTTCGGTGGTAAAATAGTTTATGGTGTCAATTCTGCAAATAGAATTAACTGCCGATGACGAGGAGCATAGGGCTATAAGCCCGGTTGGGGTGTTTTGAGGGCGGTTGCTTACTAAATTATTTTTCACTCTCCCTTCCCCGGTAATGTGGGTAACTTTCTCTTAAATTCAACCTTCCTTTTCCTTAAAACATCATAATAATTTGTTAATTTGCGTAAAACCCGAACGAGTAATAAGATGCGGCGCAAACAAAATAATAGCAAATTAAATATCGCCCGAATTCTATATATCTGCGATGCATTTCAGTGCTCGGGTAAGCACCCCAATAAGGGGATATATAGTTTGAGGAGGGTGAATATTAGGTAATGTACTAGCACTTACCTGGAAGGAGATAGTGTAATATTTAGGTGGTGGGAGTAGATAGAATCCTTAAAGCATCCTCCAGTAATATAATTCCCCAAGCCACTGAATTAGACCTGGGATTATCTGGTTATCTTTCTAATAATATCGCAGTTATTACAGATAATTTGTCATTTGAAGCATGAACATGATTTTAAAATATGTTTATTTAATATATAAATGAAGTGCCAGGACATATTTTACGTGCGCTAGTTACGTGCTATTTAGTTTATTTATTAAATTTATCTGAAGTTTTCTTGGTTTATAAATAGGCTAAGCGCGAGGAAAAAAATATAGTTAAAGATAAGTAGGATTTATTTTGTGGTTGGTTATAGTTCCATATTTTGTATTTTGATATTAAAAGAATGTTTTAGAATTTCTCATCCTCTTAATATGGATATACCTCCTCGGGGGAGAAAAATAATAGAAATTTGAAAATTATATTATTATTTAGCACCGCGTCTTACTACCCGTTCGGGTTATACGCTTAAGTACTAATTACTCTAATGAATTAGGAATTGGGAAGGTTGAATAGAGGAAGTGAACCCGCATTTGCGTGGAGGGAGAGTGGAAAACAGTTTAGGAAAAACCACCTCTAGTTCACCCGACCGAGATTCGAACCTCGATCTCCCCTTCCTCGGCAGTAGGGCTCAACACGACTAGCGCATTAGCCAACTACGCCACTGAGGCGGGTTTGAAAATTATAATAATTACAATGAATGGACGCTGAAATAAAACATTCCAATACAAGTTTTCCGTAAGAGTTTATTGGTTTTTTTGTATAAATAAAAAAATTATCACCTTTATTTTATCTCAACACATATTTCATTCACTCTATGTACAGAACTTAAAAATATATTTAAAATAATATTTTACACAAAATAATATAATTTGAGTCTTTTCGTGGTCATTCCTCGTACATTCCGTGCAGCCCAGAATTTTCATTAATAAAAAAGTGGTGACTATAGTTTTACCGAAATAACGAAACATATATCTCTGGTAGTTAATACAAATATGGATTCCTGCTCCTATTATTGTGAACTGTACCAGTAAGAATAATACTTTGAAGTTTATCAGATTGGAGTGGACATTGAAGGACGAGGCTCTCTACAAGTAAACGTGTATTTCTCGCAAATTATAAATAGGAGCAGCTCTCGAGGTCGTCATTTATAAATACGTTTGAAGATAGATTATCTTCCAAGAGTGACCAAATAATAAGAACGTGTTGCAGTTTTGCTTTACTTGTGAAGGTTGTGAAAACTTTCTAGTTTATAAAACAATCATCAAAGAATTAAGAAGACATCTTGTATTCAACTTTCCAGGACCAAACTGATAAAATGGAGGTTTTATATGTAACCTAAGGGTAATAGCCAAAGAAAGGGAGGGTTAGTTTCTGTATGCAGCTTAGGAGCAGTATCCATAGGAGATGGGGTTGGCTTTTCTATGTAACTTAGGGTTGGTTGCCAACTGCCATAGAAAAGGAGGAGCGATCTTTATGTAGTTTAGGGATATAAACAATAAAAAGAGGGAGGTTTCTCTATGTCTTCTAGGGGTTGAAACCATAGAAAAGGGTGAGGTTTTTCTATGAAGCTTCAGGAAAGAAGCCATAGAAAATGATGGATTCTCTATGAAACTTAGGGGTGTTAACCATAGAAAAAGGGTTGGTTTATTGATTTATCTTAGTGGTTGAAACCATAGAAAAGGGTGAGATTTCCTTATGTAACTTAGTGGTAGTAGCCATAGGAGAGAGGGGCGGCGTGAGAGAAGGTTGGGGTCAGAGTCTTGCCATACACGGGGACTGACGTCGGGACGCGGGCGACGTCATGACTGAGCGTCTTGAACACGGTGGGATGGTTGACGGCAACTCGCTCCAGCTTGGTCACGGGCTCCACCACGTCGAACTCTTGCACCGTCTCGATGGGCCGGCTCACGACCACCCGGCGGGTGGAGACACGCTCTCCCGTGGGGGCGGCGTACTCGGAGGCGGACGATGCGGAGAGGACGCGCGCCCTAACCTGACCAGCATCTCCCACTGGCCCCTCGGCCGCTCCAGAACGCCCGAAACCTACCTCGGCGATCCCCCCGCGGGCGGTGAGCAGCTGGATGAGGCGCTGCTGGTTGGCTTGAGACACCTCGGCAGGGAGGTGGTCGCGGAGCGTTGGGACGACCTCACCACCGGAGCGGGGTGCGGGGATCAGACCCTCGAAGGAGGCGCCATTAGTACGAGCCTGGATGGCTGGGGTGGCAGAAGGGACGATACGTACGGAGGGCTGGGGAGAATGGGGGGCGGGAGACGGAGAGGGGGCGTACCTCGCCTCGGTTTGGAGCTGTTGGGCCTCGTACTGTTGCTGTTGGCCATCATACTGTTGCTGTTGTTGTTGGGCCACATATGACTGCTGTTGCTGGGCCTCGTACTGTTGCTGCTGTTGCTGAGCGGCAGCGTTGGAGCGGAGCTCGGCCTCAATCACGACAGAGTCGTCACCTCCCTGTGGAACTGGAGAGGGGGTGGGACCGGCGGGGAAGTCTTGGAGAGCGGGTGCAGGACTGGACCCGACGTACACGGGGCTGGGAGTGGCGGAGACGACGCCAAATTGGTGCACGGGGGCGGCTCCAAGATGAGCGATAGGTCCGGCGCCGTAGTGAGCATAGGGGCTAGCGCCGTAAGCGATGGCGGCGGCTGGGTTGATGACAGCGGGGCCCCTCTGTGTCTTGGACAAGGGCTGCTCGAGCTCAACGAGGGCGGAGCCTGCCGGGCGGACGACTACGCGCTCCTCGACGTCGTAGAACTGCTTCTGGATGGCCGGGCGACGCACCTCAAACTTGCGAGTCTGAACGGCGGGCTTGGCCACGTCCACAAGCTTCTGGATGACGCCATGTTGCGCGTTGACGCGGGTCACGGGGACGTCAGCGACGCCGGGAACGTGGTGGACGGTGGGGACGGCGGCGTAGCCCACATGGGTGGCAGGGGCGTGTGCGGCGTAGGCCAGATGGCCGGGGGCGGCGTATGCGGCAGGACCTGCAGCGTAAGCGGGACCCGCAGCGTAGGCGGGACCTGCAGCGTAAGCCGCGGGGGCTTGCGCCGCGTAGAATCCGGGTCCGGCAGCAAGGCCAGCAGGGGCGGGCCCGTTAACGTAGGTGACTCCGGCAGGGTTGAGGAAGGGCAGCCTTACGGCGAACTGACTTCCGCCACCCAACGCCACCTGCACCATGGCCGCTACAAGTACCAGTGTCTTCATAGTGACTGCAACAGTGACAAAACCCCGTGTTTACAAGTTCCATTTGCAGAGTTTTAAAGAAATAGCATTGAAACAAAAACGATATATTTTTAATAAATCTTAAAAGTGTTATGCTGTCCCAAAATTATTTTTTTGATCTTCAAGTAATTTATTTATGCATATTTTTTTATATCGTCAACAACTCGGGCTGTTTGGTTTATTCACGGAAATGACCCGTAGGAGTCTTCCTGCCAGGATGTAGATTAAAAATATTCCGGGGAAGCAAATGTATATCTAAAATAAGAAACAAGGAAAGAGTAATTTCTGAAATGCAAGTCAGCACTGTTCAGACCTAAATAGTGGAGTGAGTGTTTATACTCGTCAGCGGACAAGGTTAAGTGATATCAACATATAAACTAGAGGCTTTACAAGATTTTTTTAGTACCACGTCTTACTATCCATTTGGGTTATACGCCTGTGTACTAATTATGCTAGTGATTTTAAGGATAATCAAGGTTATATTTAGAGGAAGTGTACCTGCATTTGTGTGGATGGATAGTGGGAAAACAAATTCAGAAAAAATCACCCGTCAGTACACTCAACCGAGATTCGAACCTTGATCTCCCCGTCATCGGCAGTCTAATCTACTGCGAGAATAGTGCCTTAGACCACGCGGCCACCGAAGAGGGTATCACAGGGCTAACCTCTTGATAGCGCTCAGATTAAGTGCGTCAAGTTAAGATGCAACCCGCTTCACAAAACAGCTTCAAAGACGTCGTCAAGCCGCTCTGGTTCTGGTTCTATGACCAGCTTCGTTACGTGTCTTACGTCCGTTTTATTCTCTTTGTAGTATTTTTATTATTTTTATTTTAATACATTTAAAACAAGAGCTAGTAAATATGTTGGATAATATAAAAGGATACGGACGAGAAGGGTGGTTAAGAATATCTGTACCATCATTCTCCTGTATACATTGTATGAAAAAATGTGTCCACAATACGCTCGACCACTATTCGATCTATTTAAATCTCAGGTTTTGTTCTCAGCTTCAAACTCATATCTAGAGCCATCTAACAGCGGTTCCCTTTTATCTTTTAATATAATTATCTCTATCAATCCGCTTTGATAACCGAGGGTCTAACGCGCTACTCTCACAATAGACTAGACTGCCGATGACGGGGAGATCAAAGTTCAAATCTCGGTCAGGTGTACCGAGGGTGGTTTTAATAAAACAGTTTTCTACTCTCCCTCCACGCAAATGTGGGTACACTTCCTCTAAGTATATTTCTTCCTGATCCCTAAAACGCAATAATTAAGTAAGAGTATAACCCAAACGTCTAGTAAGACGCTAATCAATAAATAAATAATCTTTATCATGACCCCTCGGAGAGAGAAATTATTGTGATGGAAAAAGATCTAATTCGAGATTTTGATGAATCCCGACATTTCATGATAACCTGAACCCGAAAAGTTGGTTTTTACGATGCCGTCCGTCCGTCTGTTTCTCTATTACTGGGACTAGAGTTGAAAGCATTTCACCGATCGGGCTGAAACTTGGTATCTAGGGTTTTAATAAGGTCCTCCCCAACCCCCACCCCGAGGAGTTTTTGAAATTGTATATTTAAACCTAAAATTAAGGTTAGTTTACTAATGGGCAAAAAGATAATAAACCGCTTTTCTCGAAATCTGCTCTAAACAATTTTGATTTTAATTCGTATCCAGGCACTGTTTGACAATACAAATAAAATCGTGCATCTTATTTTCCCATTAAAATGATTTAGAGTGTACTTTACACTGAGCATATATTCATAATCCTCCGAGATACGAAATAAACTATCATTTAAATGTTGTATAGGTATTAATAATAAACCACTTTTATTTGAAATATTTTCCTTATATAAACCAAAAGCTATGATAAAATATATAATTTAAATAGATGTCTGATAAATGTAGGGTTGATTCATGTGCTCTTTGGTAAACATAGATGTTCCTTTTTTTTTTTTTTTTGCAAGTATGTTTCTGTAATATTTCATTTATGATCTTTGGTGGAATGTGACGTTCTTTTTTCCATGTTTCTGCTTAAGTCCAAATATGTTTTTTGTAAACTTCTATCTGAATATTCTGTCAACGATAATATATATTCTACGACAGAAAGTTTGTGCTCGATTGCAATCTAAAGCCATGGAATTTTGTTTACCCCCCAATTTGTTGTTCACACTTTATGAGGGTGCACTTATTTTCAACTACACACTTTGGTTAAGTAATTAATAAACCCTCTGTTTAGCATAAGTGTAGCTCAATGTTAATGAGTATACAGAAAACTAATAATCAAATCAATATTTTTACTAATTTATTATTAATAGATAAATAATATAAAACCTGCTCTGGTGGCCGCATGGTCTAAGGCGTCACTCTCACACTAGACTAGACTGCCGATGATGGGGAGGTCTAGGTTCGAGCCTTAGTTGGTTGTACCTAGGGTGGTTTTTCCAAAACGGTTTTCTACTCTCGCTTCACGCAAATGCAGGTACACTTCTTCTAAATATAACCCTCCTAATATTCAAACCATTAGCGTAATTAGTATCACCCATGGTGCACACGAATTACGGAACAACTCATCGGAGCTTGGTAATACCCTTACACGAACTGCGGAGTAAATATTAAATTCTTAATGACTTTGTTCGAAATGGAACATGGAGGTTAGGTTAGGTTAGGTTAAATTAGGTTAGGTTAGGCTAGGCTAGGTTAGGTTAGTGGTTAGGAGTTGAATGGGACTAAAGGTTGTTCCGCAATTCATGTTGACCAGCTGACCGGTATACTTTATTCCACGTTTAAAGTGGACCCTAATTGAATTTCTGCTGACAGGTATATCTTATCCCGCAATTAGAGTGCGCCCATAGTCCGAACAGTTAGTAAGACGTGATGCAAAAAAAAAAAAGTAATACTGTAGCTATTTAAATAAATACAATTTTAAAATAATTATTTTACTACAATTTTTTTAGGCCCAAAAAACTAGTTTTAATCTTTTAACTACACATGTGATTTAAAAAAAAATGACTTTCATTTATCGTCTTTGATTTTATTTTCTAATTTTTCAAAGCCCTCCCCCAAAAAAACAAGTCTTCGCTAGAAATAAAGAGAAAAGAACACTTAGTTATTATTATTTTTTATATCGATTCAAACCACGCCCCTTTTAAGAAAAAGAAAGAGTACTCACCACAAATTTTGTCCTATGGTCAGTTAAAAACAAGTGAGTGTATGGTGTTAAGGTTGTGACGAGGTTCTTATATATACACACACGTGGTCAGGTAACCTCTGACACGTCCATGTTGCCCCCCCCCTTATACCCCCCCACTATAAGCCCCCCTCCCTCACTCTGTCTCTTGTCTCTTATTTACACTTGCACCACGTTCAACGGATTGTTTGTTTCTCTCTCTAACACGCGTTCAAGTCTCCAGTTCTCGTCTCTGTCTTCTGTTTTAACTTGGTCGCGGTCTATTAGAACTGGGTCGTTCCTCTTGAGTCTCATAAAGGATTTATACACTCACGAAACAACCTTAACTCCATTACAAAGGGGGGCAAAAAGTGCAATTGTATATGCTTGCCATCTCGACCCCCTCCTCCCCCCCCCCCAATCACGTGGGGGGAAGACGACTGACTGCAGCGCTCATTTCCGATAAACTAACGTTAACTAAACTGATTCAGTATTATTTATAAACTGATTATTATACATTATTGCTATCAATGATACGAGTATTATTTTAATCCACTTCGGTGGCCCCATAGTCTAAGGTAAAGGTGGGCAACCTACGGACCACGGGCTCCATACAGCCCCCCCAACTGATCTCATCTGGCCCGCAAAATGTGTAGCATACAAACAATTATTGTTTTAATAAAAATAGACTATTAACTAATTTATACATCAGAAATATAAGATTGAAATTTGTTGCTAAATATATTTTTCTAATCCAGCACACAACTTTTTTTTAAGCCCATATGTTCCGCGATATCAAAAATGGTGCTGACCCCTGATCTAAGACGTTACTTTCTCAATATTTGGGGTACCTATAGTGGTGATATTGGGGTTTGAACCCCGGTCAGATGTACTGAGTGTGGTTTATCCACTCTTATTCTCTCCACGCAAATGCGGGTACACTTCCTCTAAATTCAACCTTATTCATCCCTAACATATTAGGACAATTTGTACACATGCGTATAACCCGAACAGGTAGTAAGACATGGTGACAAATATATATTTATATTTAAGAGTTGGCAGAATTACCCAGCGTTGCTCGGGGTAACCGTGCAACGCTTTTCTTTGCTTCAAACATACAGACAAACTCTTCATTTCATTAATATAAATATAGTTGAATTTACTGATATTTTTCAAGCAAGCACCTATGTTGACCTACATTTTCAACAATAATGTGTCTACTTAAATAGATTCCGAGCGGGATTCGAACTCGTGTGTTAGAGGTAACTGGTCAGAGTTCATGGGAACTTCAACTCTTGGATGCTCAACATATTCATATTTATATCTGGTTATTTTGTTTAGTGATGTCCTAATAACGTAAACATAATATCTGTGGGGTTTTGAAGCACGGATAGTGGACCTGACTTAAATCAGTGAGGCCATGGTTCGACGATATATTTTAGCATCCTCTCTCCAATCAAATGATGGTGCATTTACTTAAGACTTACACTCTTGTTTCTTAGGCCTATGCCGTTAAAGTCCTTGATAGTCATGAACTGACAAACATAGGTTGATTTATTCTCATGCGTTTTATACTTGAAATTATTTTTTTCACTATCATAAAGCCATAATGGTGATCACGTGGGTAAAGGCGTGAATGCAGTCTGGTTTGGTTTGTGTGGGAGTAAAGTGGGAAAACATTTAGGAATAATCACTTATAGTACACCAGACCAGGATTTGAACCCCAAGCTCCCCGTCATCAACAGGCCTGTCCAACACCAGCGTGACGCCTCAGACAATTCACCCACTGAAGTGGGCAGTTTGCTTATAATGGGGAGGGTGGTGTTCGGATTATGGATGTGTGTATAAAAGTTGCTTTTACTAAATGGTTTTCCACCCTCCTCTCTATCAAATTCAGCTACATTTCCTCTAAATTGTACCCTCTTTATCCCCATTCCATTATTGTAAATATAGGTTAACATGTATGGGCAGTAAGACGTGGATCCCCCACATCTTTAATGGTAGGTACTCACTTTTTAAATATTATTTTCTCATGTGTACATAAGGTTTTTCCTGCTACGAGCTTGCAATATTCACATAACCACCAAACACTCCAATATACATTACCACGTCCAAGATTGTCTTATATTTCGACCAGTTGGCTAAGACAGTGAGGTATGTATTTGTGTTGGGACCACGTGAAACAGTCAAATAGGCCACGCCCCTTTTCACGGGCTCTAGAACAACACCAGATAGTGAAAGGTAGAGAGTGATATTCTAGATGGGATAATGAAGAGGGGTTTTTTTGGTCAGGGGATAAGTGGGAGAGAGAGAGAGGGTGAGTTAGTCCAAGTCAGGGAGGCATCTAATACTACCTCACTCACCAGGAGACATGGAGGCCTGTAATACTACCTCACTCACCAGGAGACATGGAGGCCTGTAATACTCCCTCAGTCACCAAGAGACATAGAGGCCTGTAATACTCCCTCAGTCACCAAGAGACATAGAGGCCTGTATTCTCTCTCAATCACCAAGAGACATAAAGGCCTGTAGTATTCCCTCAGTCACCAGGAGACATAGAGGCCTGTAATACTCCCTCAGTCACCAGGAGACATAGAGGCCTGTAATACTCCCTCAGTCACCAGGAGACATAGAGACCTGTAATACTCCCTCAGTCACCAGGAGACATAGAGGCCTGTAATACTCCCTCAGTCACCAAGAGACATAGAGGCCTGTAATACTCCCTCACTGCCCTGTTGTCAGAAGCTTTTAAAATTTCATGGAGGGCAAAACAAATACAGTTTTAACAAGCGCTCCAGTCATATTTATGCTAAAATTTCAACACTTATTTTCGTTTAGTGAGCACTTTCTGCACCAACTGATGGTAGCCATGTATATATGTTACTGTAAAAGTTATTGGGCTAGGAAATCTTAGAATTTACCAGTATATTCTGACATTACCAAAATCTGGTGGTAAAAGTGCGAAATGTAAATATTTTATAAGATATTTCAGACTGTCACAAAGGACATTGGCAAGGATAGGATACACAGGTAGATTATATTTACTAGTCAGTAGCTTATATACATATCTAATATACTATTATACTAGATTAAATAGCCAAGCTATTATAATAAGATAATTACGGTTAAAGCCGCATCTAAATATCATATTCTTTAAATTGACATAATATGACACCTAGACACGGGAATTGAGCCTGTGACCTTTGACTTAGTACACCAATGCTCTAACCCCTGAGCTATTGGGGAATCATCCCATGTCTAGGGTCATTCTTCCCTAATATTTTGAGACAAATTCTGTGATGAACGTGTGGAAATCCGTCAACTACAGATGTGTGATCAATTAATATCAAGAGCTATCAGATAGCGCAGCCATCCTGGACTCGGTAAGTCTTCACGCTGGTGCTATTGGTTGGTGCAGAAAGTACACGCTAAGCAACAAAAAAAAATCTTGATATTTTGATAACAGTACGAGTTCAAACCAAATACCGCTCTACGCGAGTGACCTTGTAAAGTTAACCAGTGTACTCTGAGCCCGTAGATGTGATTTCCATGGTTAAGCTAGCTTATAAGTAATCTGCACTCTTTTTGTTGATCAAATGGTTTTACACTCACCCTCCACGTAAACATATGTACATTTCCTCTAAATTAAACCTTTTTTATTCCTAATCTTAGGGCCAGTAGGTAGAGGTTATGCTGACAGAGCTAAGATGTCGGGTATTAAAATGTTCAGCAACAGATTTGTATGTTTTGTTAAATATTCCTGTATACTAGGTTAATGTTAGAGCACACCCTCTATCAGAAGAAGTAGGCACTACCTTCGATAACAGACGGCGGCCGCTCGGTGTATATGGTCAGAAACAGTGATGATAATAAATGTTAATATTTACATGTTGTAATGAATATAATGTGTTCTCCTGTAACTAACAATAACTACAGTACATATTGTGTTATACATCTGTTAAATAAATTAAACTTTGATTTAAACTCATTCAACTGTAATTTAAAATTCGAGAGAATACTGTATTCCTATATTTTCCCGGTTAATCCGAAAAAGCTTTGGTCCCAAATACCAATTAGTTCAGATTAGCAAAGTTCTTTGAAATCAAGCATAAGATGTAAAAGTCTTCGGCTGTGTTGAGGAATCTATTGCTATTTTAAAATGGGAAGCTATTCCTTTCGGCAATTATTCATGTGGTAGTAACCAACAGAATATAATTTTAAAAAATAAATAAAAGCAGAGTTTGTAGCCAAAAAATTCAAATTTCAAAAATTTGTTAAAGAGAAATCCATAACTAAGTAAACAAAATTTTCTGTTAAGCATCAACTTTTTGAGTTCTACTAAACAGATTCTTAATTTAAAAAGCATTTTTTACATAGAGAATTATCTTATCAAAGTTAATAAGTTTTCAGAGGTTAAACCACTATCTTTATATAATTTTACGTAAGCCTGTGAACGTATGGAAGATATTATGGCAGGGTTTGCCGATGTCGTAAAAGAGTGGCTGACCTAAATAAAAAAAAAGTGAACTTCATAAAGGAAAGGGCTGTTTACACGGATGGGGTCACTGGTTCTTACTAACCATCCAGGATATCCCTTTTTTAATTACACCAGTGGGGTAAGAACGAGTAGGTTAAAGTTGAAATGAAATGCAGCTGCGTGGAGGTGAAACGAGAACAAATTTAGGTAATAGCCCCACCCTCAATACACCTGGCCGGGGTTCGAACCTTGACCTCTCCATCATCGGAAAACCAAACTAGACGTGACTTATTAAACCTTTGTCCATGAAAGGCTTCGGTGCAAGTTTAAATATTACCTGCGTTGTAAGAACTATTTATTTTATTGACCCAAAATAGTTGAGACGCATATTAAAAGAGAAACAACTATACCAGAAATAGGTGACCTGGTGGTCTAGGGGTAAGGTGTCAGACTTCTGTGCTGGAGGTCCGGGGCTCTATCCTCGGTCCCGGCACAGATTTAACTGATTGCCAAACCCTTCCTTCATCTCTGACAAGACGTGTATTAATCACAACTTGTGAATGTGTGGAATGCCAGGCCTCCACCGTGGTTCGGATTCCACGTTAAACTGTAGGTCCTCCATTTCATCTCACAATCAGCCTACCATTACACATTAGCGTAAGTGCGTATAACCCGAACGGGTAGTAAGACGCGGTGCCGATAATAATAATAATATACCAGATATATAAGCATACTTTCCTTTGTGTGTGTGTGTGTGTGTGTGTGTGTGTGGTAGCCACGCTAACCCTCCATCCTCAACACCATCAACCAGCAGTGTTGACAAATTATTATTGTCATTCTTCTCGCATGGTGTAGACTATCCACTCCACCTCACCTGGCTTGTTTTTTTTTGTTCGCAGATAACAATCAGACAGAAAGCACAAAAGAGAGAGAAAGAGAAACAGTGTGAAAAAAAGAAAGTTCTAGTTCATCAGACGCAAGACACGTAAAGTTTAAAAGAGTTTTGGAATAGGTCACGTGTGATCTGCGTAACGGTGTGGACACAACAGACTTTTCGTGTGGATTATTTGCATTCATTAAGGCGTGAGGGATCACGATGTTATTGGTCCGTTGCTCGGGTACGTTCTAAATAGCAGGAGACGTTTCACAACTTGGATTATATAGAACAAACAAATAGTATGGAGGGCTAATTATAGACACAGATACGTAATTGCTGGAGGTGGGGAGGAAGTCACTGGAAAAATAAGGTGGGGTGGAAGTCACTGGAAAAATAAGGTGGGATGGAAGTCATTGGAAAAATTAAGGTGAGATGGAAGTCACTGGAAAAATAAGGTGGCGTGGAAGTCACTGGAAAAATAAGGTGGGGTGGAAGTCACTGGAAAAATAAGGTGGGGTTGAAGTCCCTGGAAAAATAAGGTGGGGTGGAAGTCACTGGAAAAATAAGGTGGGGTGGAAGTGCCTGGAAAAATAAGGTGGGATTGAAGTCACTGGAAAAATAAGGTGGGGTGGAAGTCATTGGAAAAATAAGGTGAGATGGAAGTCACTGGAAAAATAAGGTGGCGTGGAAGTCACTGGAAAAATAAGGTGGGGTGGAAGTCACTGGAAAAATATGGTGGGGTAGAAGTCACAGGAAAAATAAGGTGGGATGGAAGTTTAGGTTGAAAGTTAACCTATCTACTAAACGTGATTTATTTATAACATTCAGTTTCTATAGAAGTGTTTTTTTAGATTTGCTAGAATTTCATTGTGCAGCTCTAAATTATTATCAATATTAATAAAATAGTTTGTCTGTAATGAGCATTGCGTGATATCTATCTCACGCAAAGGGCTGACATTTTAAAATTGGTAGCCCCTATGCACGTGTGACTCGATGTTGGAATTTTAAATTTTTGATTAGATTTTATAAAATTTATTTAAAACTGGATTGGAAGAAATAAAATGAAGGCATTTTTTTTCTTCAGATAGTCAATATATAAGATATAATACATTAGCAGAAAAGCTGCTATCAATTATCCAACAGCAATCTGTAAAAGGTTGCATATGTACCACAACATTCCCCTTATTTAATTCATATCTAAATCTCAATAATAATAATAATAATGTTCATGTGTGATAACCAGGTTATGAAACCTGTCCCAATGTAAGAAATCTAGACCATAATGAGTCAGTCCATAAAGTTGATCACCAGGCAGTGATAGGAGCAGACAGTATCGCTATCCCGAGCATCAAACTTTAACCGGACCGTTCAAATTTAATGGCCGATATTTCGTGATTTGAAACATTGATTGCGGTTTTAAAAACCAGTTTAGTGCCACACACATGTGACCTCATCAATTAATTGACTTTACTAGTCTGAAGTCTGTGGCACCATTAACATCTGACTGGATCATTCAGCAAACAGAAGCACATTTACTTGACTTAGATGTGACTGGCTTCGATTCTAAGTGAGACATATTAGAGCTTGGGAATCCAATCTGAACGCTAATTTTTTTTTAAATCACCGTGTCTTTCTAACCGTTTGGGTTTTACGCTTATATAGTAATTACGCTAATAGATTTTAGGAATTAGGAAGGCTATATTTATATGAAGTGTACCCACATTCCCGTGGAGGGAGAGTGGAAAACAATTTTGGAAAAAAGCCTCAGTACAAACCGACGAAGATTCTAATCTAGATCTCCCTGTCATCAGCAGTCTAGTTTACCACGAGAGTGACACCTTATACCATGCGAACACCAAAGCGGGTTTGAGTGCTAAAAGTTGCTTTTTAGGTAAGGTTAGCTTTAAGGTGGTTTATTGAAGTTTTTACTTTCTCATATATAAAGTATTGCAATCGTGAACATTTTTTACCTAGAATTTATCAATGAAGGGTGACTTGGTGGCTTAGGGGTAAGGTGTCAGACTTCTGTACTGAGAGTCCAGGGTTCAATCCTCGGTCCCAGCACAGATTTATCTGATTGCCAAACTCTTCCTTCACCTCTGAAAAGACGTGTATTAATCACAACTTGTGAATGTGAGGAATGCCAGGCCTCCACCGTGGTTCGGATCCCACGTTAAACTGTAGGTCTACCATTTCGTCTCACTATCACCCTACCATTACATATTAGCGTAAGTGCGTATAAACCGAACGGGTAGTAAGACGCGGTGATGATAGTAATAATAATAATTTATCATGAATCTTAATGTTTTAGATCCCTTCGTAGCCAAAAAAGTTTTTTTTAAATTTCCTTCTCTGCCTCGGGCTATATCCGATAAGGTTAAATGGATTTCATTCATCTATGATATTGAGATGTATGGTCATACCTCAAGAAAAAATGGTGAATTCTAAATTTGGATGTAGAATTTAGGTTAGTGCACTTATGACTTATTTTTTGAAAGCTCAGCATGTCGTGGAGTGTAGCCAGGTTAGGCAAATATTGTTAGAAACATACCAAATAAATGATTTCCCTCATTCTCTTCCCATTCAACCAATCATACATAGTCTCATACCTCACTCAGTAATATATGTGAGTGGATACCCGGCTAATGAGTGTCCTACTGAATGATGAAGTCCAGTAATAGCTTAGACTAACTCTGCTTCTCCTGGCAACATTCCAAGACACGCCAATGTTCTCGTGCTACCATTCTGGGACATCAGAACATGCATTTGGGCAACGGCATTGGCTGCCTTCCCACTAATAATATGTAGAGTTCTAGTCTGTCATTTGTTTCAATACAAAACTGATCAAGCGAACCTAACCGAACAGGTTAAGGAGGGTGAATAATGCCAATAATACCTGACATGGAGGATACATTTGAAGGAACCCCATCAACATTCTTCTGGAGCAATAACAGGAAATAAATGTTGTGGTAATTGCAACCATCCCAGTAATCAGACAGGGAGGAAACCAAGGACTCCCCGGTCAGATCCAAGGCCTGTCACCGCGCAGCCAACTCACACGAAGCCTCTCGTTACATAACGCCCCCGATCTCTTGCCAAACAACAGCCAAACAATCGGACAGACGGATTACGTGTCGACGTTTTATTTCGGGACAGTCGTTTATAATTCGTCCCCAGTCGCGAGCAACAGTTCTAAATGATTGCAGGAGCGAGATTGATGGAAGATCGTCGGTTGTCCGTCATCTACCATGCGGTCCGCGTCACCGAAAAGGGGTTGGACACCCGCCCACCGGAACGAGGTGTACCCCATTCGTCGCAACCCTTTGCCAAAATGTTTCTCAAGACAGGTTTGGTAATGGGGCGTATCCCTCGGTCCTCGTTGCAACACGACCCGGCTGGTATTGCACTCTCGTGGATATTTTATAAAAAAAAATGTATTTTGTAGCACCGCGTCTTACTAACCGTTCGGGTTGTACGCTTATGCACTAATTACACTAATGGTTATAGGGATTAGGAAGGCTATATTTAAAGGAAGTGTAGCCACATTTGTGTGGAGGGAGAGTGGAAAACCATTTAGGGAAAACATTCCCTCAGTACAACCGACTGGGACTCAAACCACGATATCCCCGCCATAGGCAGTCTAGTTTATTGCGAGAGTAGCGCGTTAGATCACGTGGTTGTCAAAGTGGGCTTACAGGTAATTCATATTTCTGTTAGACACTAGATACTTTTCTAGATTCCCAGTAGTGAGATTGGATCTATTGTATGATGTTTTTTCATAATTTTAACAGCTTCGTTCTACTACACACGATATCAAGGAACAAAATGGAAAACTTTCCATTCCCGAGTAATTTAATCATTTCTCCTGCAATGGCTGCTGTTTTAGAAGAAAGTTCATACCTTAGGGGGAAAAAGAGACAGAGGACAATGCCGAAATAAGCTCCTATGCATAAAATAGGTAAAAACGAACAGAATCGGCAACTATAGGCAATATACAATTAATATATTTTGTTCATAATAGTGTGAAATGCATATATATCTCAAGTCTTTATATTATAGGATCAAGGGGGAAAAAAGGCTTACAGGCAAAATCCGATCCATGAGTACTGCAGTTTTTCTAACATAGGACTTTTAGGTGCTAAAAAAACAAACCAAATAAGCCTAAAAACCTTTTCTCCTCTTGTGTTAAAAACCTGATATCCTTGGGTCCTTAGGACATACTTTTTAATATTTGTTCGTGTGCATGCTATTTATTTTAGAAAAAAAAATGATAAGAAGTGCACTTGTGGTGAAAACTGTCATGTTTTGAGAGAAAAAAAGTTGTTTGTTATCCAAACGATCAACGATCTTCATTGTAAGGCGCAATCTGAACAAGAAAACGTTCAAAATTAACATATTTCTGAGGAATAAAACAAGGAAGGGGCCACGAAATGTAAGAAAATATATAATAATTATGCCATGCTAGCGTGTCTCGTTGACAATTGACACTTGGCAGACCTCCCCCCTTTCCCTATTCCCAAGGTCACGCTCGTGAGTATGCGTGGTATTTCCACATATAGACGACGCACCTGATGATTGCTGCGGAGGTGTTGATATCAGACACAACCGTTGCTATGACGACTGTAGACACTGTGTAGTACCCCAATACACACGGACCGTGCTTTCGTGCTGCTTAAATCATCAGAGAAACTTGTACCGAAATAATTATGACAGCTACACTATTATTATTAGCACCGCGTCTTACTACCCGTTCGGGTTGTACGCCCTTACGCTAATGTGTAATGGTAGAGTGATTGTGAGATGAAATGGAGGACCTACAGTTTAACGTGGGATCCGAACCACGGTGGAGGCCTGGCATTCCTCACATTCACAAGCTGTGATTAATACACGTCTTGTCAGAGGTGAAGGAAGGGTTTGGCAATCAGATAAATCTGTGCCAGGACCGAGGATTGAACCCCGGACCCCCAACAAACAAGTCTGACACCTTACCCCTAGACACCTGACAGCTACACTAGATTCGCGACTATCCTGCCAAAAGTGACGGCTGGATAACAGAAAAACCGGATAATACGGAATCCGAATGTGAACGATTCTCGGTATAGGTTTTGCCTACTTTTTTAAAAAATTTTCACAAAACATTTAACTTTGTTTTTAATAGAATCTGCCCATTTTATGATTATGTTGTAAAATAGGAATAAAGTTATTGTAGGGGTATGGTAAAAATTAAACAAGTTTTTTAAAATCTTTACTATACAGAACCTTATTTTGTAAACGGAACATTGGCTACAAGGCAAGAACAACCAGTGAAAATTGAACATCAAATTGATTACATTATAAATTTAGTAAATGTTTTTAGTGGATGTGTACCGGTTTGTTTGTTTGTTTTAAAACGATCTTTTTGACGACGAGAACTGGGACGGATAATATGGAGAGCCGGATAATCGCGACACTAGTATATCACGAAATCCTACTAATTTTATAAAAATTAGTTGGTGTTTGTACGTTACTCGGTCACGCAAAAACCAATCAACCGGGTGTGCTGAAATTTCTCATGGGCATAACTAGGACGTCCGGTTAATATATAGGGTAGTTAAAATTTACTTCCGCTATATTGTTTCACAAGAAATAAAATAAAATTGTGGCTAAATAACACAACATTTTAACTCGTTTAGAGTTCTAGCTCCTAAACTATGGGAACCAATAATAATAATAATAATAATAATAATAATAATAATAATAATAATAATAATAATAATAATATACATGTAATAAATTCGTTGTCTCGAAAAAGGAATCAGGGGCCGAAAGCATGGTCATGTTATAAAACACATCCATAGCGAAGAGCGGGTCATTCATTGGCTGGTAACAAATAAAATAGCAACCATGAAGCATGCACCACGCATTCATACACAATCATTGTTTGTCTTTCATCCTTGCTTTTTTTTTCTTCTTATTATTATTACTGTAAATTAAACCGATGTACTGTAAATATAAAACTACAGTAGATGCTGCGTCTTGAACATCAGTTAAATGAACGTAATTTTTTTATATAAAACTCATTCAACTGTAATTTAAGATTTATGAAACTACTCTGCCTCCCTGTAGACCCTTTTCCCGATTAATAAGCGCTTTCCCTAATTATAACAAGCTTAGGTCTCAATTAGTACGGATTAACGAGGTCCTTATATATATATATATATATATCGGGAGGTGGTGTGCCGGGGTAAGAAGGAGCTCCTGGCAACCTCAACTAACCAGCGTTGAGAATCTTGTTTTATATTTGAGAGAAGATTGACCAAACAAAAACAAGAGAATGAAAACGCTGTTTTCCAATAGTAACCGTGCAGTTCCCTCATGGAAGATATCCAGTGTGCTAAAGATGACATTTTCTCTCTCTCTTCCTCTTTCTGTCTCTCCCTCTCTCTGTATATTTGTATACTTGCATAATATACACACACAAAAAAAAAAAGACAGACAGAGACGTTTGTCTTTACTATCTGTTCGGGTGTATATAGATATGTTTAAAATGGAGTCCATATTTTATAAAATATTCTTAGGTCATCAATCTTGCAATTGATTTGCTGAAGCCTCCTCTTTTGCCTATCCTGAGCCAAATGTTTTACACCTTTGTACCTTCTTCTGCTTGCATCGTTCCCTATCTGATTATATTTTCCAGTCTTGTTCTCCTTCCTGAATTTCTCCCTTACACATCTTCTTCTATAGTTATTATATTATAACCTGTGTTTCTAATCTCCGTTGTAAACACATAAGAAATGATAAAAGCACATCTCGATGAAGAAACGAAACGTGATGTTACGAGGGTAAGAGAGTCTTATCTCCATTATTACCGATCACTTACTTTGGTTCAATCGAGTCCATTTTAACGCCGCAGATTGCTAAGTTGCTTCAAAGTTTCGTTACTCACCCAGACAATCGTTTGGCTGATGTGAGAGTGGAGCGCTATTTAACAACACTCATTATAGCAAGGTGATCTAGATCCGGGACCTCTGGGATGCTGTGACCTTGACCCTCTCATCCGGGAGAAGGGGAAGGAGAGAGGGACGGATAGGTAACCGGCCGGATATTCGCGAGAATTCAGCGACTTACTCGTCAGATATTTGGTTCCGGTACACTTTGTGATCATTATAACACATGCATAGCATGGACCGGCCTGATCTTCCGACTTTAGGGGGAGGGGGGAGACAAGGGGGTACTACCCATATTATTAATATTAATCTGCCACTCATAAATACATAAAATAAATCAAACCTAAACTAATATTTAATTTACTCTAGCACCGAGTCTTTTTACCTGTTCAGTTTATGAGCATATGCACTAATTACGATAATGAGTTAGGGTGGAGGAAGGGTGACTTTAAAGGAAGTTTACCCACACTTGCGTGGAGAGAGAGTGGAAAACCATTTTTTTTTAAAACACTCTCAGTGTACCCAACCATTATTCGAACCCCAATATTCCTGTCATTGGTAGTCTAGTATAGCAGAAGATAAACACCTTAGACCATGCGGCCACCGAAACCAGTTAAGCTAAGCTTTCTATTAAAAATTCTCTGTCTCAGCTGAACATTAAACATTAATTCTAAATAGATTACATTGCATCTCAGATTCAAATAGGTCCAACAATTTTTTTCAATAATTGGTTCAATATTTGTAAAATTATAGGCAAAGGCTTATTTTTTCACTTATCAATGCATATACTGCACTACTATCGTCATATGCGGCCCTTATCTTCATCTTCATCACCATCATCAACATCAACTGTTTCTAGCCTGAGGCCGGGTCAGTTTAGTGAAATACCTTCATCTTCCTCTATCCTTAGACCATTCTTCCTCCTTTAATTGCTTCCATTATTATCTTCTCACTTGCACACTTTATACTATCCATTCCTCTAATCTATTTCTTAACCTTCCTTGTGGTCTATTTTCTGCATACTTCATTTCCATAATTTTCTTTGGCATCCTCTCCTCCATCATTACACGTCCATACGGACTTAGATGTAGTTAATAACACATTTGTAACTAAAATAAACTCTGTAGGCCTTTTATTTGTAAGTTAAACACTGAAAAAACAGTCACATCTGCAAAACAAGTGCCTGAAGTGCAGGGCTTGGTAGCAATTGAAAAGTGTCGTAAGTTGCGGTTTGCGTGTATTTATCTTTACCGTCCTTGAATTGTATATTTTTTATATTTTCTTGAATGATCTTCTAGAGTGATTATTGTGATAGTAAGTAGTGTAAATAGCGATAACGTATCTCTCTAAGTGGCCATGTAACAGCTCACGCCTCGTTAAACTCTCTATTAAAACACTCCAGAATTATCCAGCGAACCAAATGATAGGGTGCATGCGGTACATACTCGCCGGGTCAAACATGAGAACGCTACTCTTGGAGGCTCTATCGGGTACCTCCCACGTGAAACCGACCAAGGTAACCTTAATCTGTCTGGCGGGTCGATCGGAGAGATAAGAGGTGTTGTTTTTTTCGGTGTGTGTTTAGGGGATCTACTTTCTCACTCGCCGGCCTTGGCTTACAGGTGCCTGTGATTTCTGCGAGAGTTGTCGAGATCTGTTATGGGTTTGTCTTTACTGGATACTGCGACACGTAGACATACAGAGAAACCCGTTAATATAATAATATTACGCGTCTGGACTACATCACTCGTAGCCCAGTTTGTAGAAAGATTAGCCAGTACTAATGTACAGTTGCCCAGAGGACGCCCGAATGTACTGATCATACAACCTTTCCATGGAGGATCTTTCCGTGTCCCGATGAGATGAGATGAGATGATGATGATAGTGATTATGAGGGCGATAGTAAGTATGAGGGTGTGAAACAAGTGGAAACAATTAAACCTAACTTAAACGTAACTAACCAAACCCTGGTGTTCGTTGGGGTATTTTTGGTAAAAAATACCTCGGTACCAGCTGGGAATCAAGCCAGGGACTCCTAGACTCATAGCCAGGTACACTGACCGCTGCACCACGGACCCGGTTATCTGTCAAGATGATATCTAGGAAATATTACACAGTCACTAAGAACTATTTCACCTATTTATAGGTAGAACGTACCTTGATACTCTTACGAACGGACGCCTTTAGAACACCTTTAAAAAAAGACATTTTGCTGTGGCCAACAGTCATAACATTTTCTATATGATTATGGAATTTAATATGTATTGATAATATGTATCAAATGTGACAACTGCATCACATCACTTGACGTATGAATACATGATAGTAGATATATTAACTTTCTTAGCACCCGCTTCAGTGGCCGAATGGTCTAAGGCAGGGGTCGGCAAACTATGACCCACGGGACAAATACGGCCCACCGCCTCTTTTTGTATGGCCCACGAGCTAAAAATGGAATTGATATTTTCAAATCCAAATCCAGCAGCATCTTTTATATCTTGATTCAAGTTCAGAAAATATTTCCATATTTCAAAATTCAATCAAGAGTTTAATTGAGGAGCTTACACCAACTATTCGATTTGAAGTGATTAATTTGCAGGGTTATGACATGTTGAAAGGCAAATTTCAAGAAAATAATCTAACAGAATTCTATAAATGTCTTTCAATCGACGAATATGGTCATATTAAGATAATATTTTTGGGGTTATATATTTGTATTTGGCAACAATTACGTGTGTGAAAAAACATTTTCAAAAATGAAATACTGAAATACGTAAAATCTCAATAGAAGTCAGCATTAACACGTGAACATTTACAATCAATTTAGACAGGAAGTACTAGCTTTGAATCCCAATTTTGTGAAATGTTGTCTCAAAATACGGAATTCCATTCTTCTCACTAGTAAAGCTGTATTTTAAACAATTGCAGTCTTATTATTATTATTATTATTATTCCGTAACATTTTGTTCAGTAAATTTGTAAAAACAGTTTTTATTGTTATTTAAGTTGGCAGGCCTACCTACATAGATATCCTCGAGTTTGCCTCTTGACCCACAGAGCCTAAAATATTATGTACTATTTGGCCCTTTACAAAAAAAAGTTTTCCAACCACTGGTCTAAGGCGTCACCCTAATGTTAGACTGGCTGACTGGGAGATCGGAGTTCAAATCTCGTTTGGGTCTACTGAAGGTGGTTTTTTCCCCCAAATGGCTTCCCACTCTCCTTCCACGCAAATGTGGGTATATTACCTTTAACATGATTTTCTCCTCATCCCTACCTCATTATAGTAATCATCATATATGCGTATAGGCTGGACAGGTATTAAGATGAGGTAGTAGATAAAAAGGTATACACATAAGCTTTTTATTCCTCCGGACCACAATATTTCCCTCCCCCCTTTCCCCTGAAACCATCCTCAAGTAAGGGCAGTATTAGGGGCTCATAGTCTTACACTAAATATTGAAATACAAATTATTTGCATTTCCAATCAAGGTTTTTAAAAATACAAAGTGTATCAACATTAATTTTATTGACAGATTTTAAACATTTCTTTAATCACTGCGCCTTACTTCCTGTTCAGCTGACACGCATATGTACTAATTACTATAGTGTGTTAGGGATGAGGAAGTTTGAATTCAGAGGAAGTGTGCCTGCGTTTACGTGTAGGGAGAGTGGAAAACCATTTATGAAAAACCATCTTCAGTACACCTGACTGGGATTTGAACCCTCTTCTCCCCACCATCAACAGTCCGGCGTGTTGCTAGAATGACGCCTCCAAGGGCTCCTAACCGAGGGTACCCTTCGGGGGTGTAGTGGGGGTATGGGACTAGATCTATGAACAATTGCTATTAAATTACAATAACCGGCCCCCTGGTGTAAGTGCACCTGTCTACGAGCCTAGGTGTCCCGGGTTCAATTCCCGGCTGATACTGTGGGTATTTTTCCCGAAAGGGGAACTACCCCGATGGTCACTAAGGTTTAGTTAATTAGGTTTAAGTTAGGTTTAAGTGTTTCCACTAGTTCCACACCCTCATATTCACTATCACCGTCATCTCACCTCATCAGGACATGGAAAGAGCTTCCAAGGAAAGAATGTATGAGTAGTACATTTGGGTGTCCCCTGGATAATATTTCCACTACTGAACTACGAGTAATGTAGTCCAGACTTGCACTATTATTATTATTATTATTTTCTGTCACCGTTATCAATACGTATCATATATTGTGATTTACCGTTTTTCTATAAATAAATATCATAAAAGTTCTTGTGATTTTCTTTGTGTTGTTCTGTTCCTAGCCATTCATATGTAAAGTAAAACCCAGCTATTAACATATTTTTAAGTCTTACTTGTACCTGGTGGGATTGACGATAATGATAATTATTATTTCTACAATCTAGAACATAGGATGTGGGGATATATAGGGCAATCCATTGAGGGTCTGTAATCGTAAACAGGTTATGAATACCTGCCTTAGAGCATTCAACCTCAGAATTGTTCACCCTTATTGAGGTACTTGTGCTCTATTGAATCATACTTACGGTCCTTTATGTTAGGAGGGAGGTTGCAAGGTTACATATAAAAATAGAACACTACATGACGCTCCAAGGCACCGTGTTCAGCTCTCGAGAAGATTGACACGTCAACGGTTGCCACAACATCAATTTGAACTGGCCTTCGTCATTGATAGGTAATGAGCGTTTTGGGAGTGGTAACACTGAGTGTTACCCTAAGGGTAAAAGGAGGGGGCGAACTGTTTTGGGAGTTCTTGTAACTAAGTGTGAATTCACATCAATCATTTTGTATTCAAGGTTTTACTGTGCGGGAGTTTAAAAGACACAATTAGACCAAGTTGGGCAAGAAGACAGAACCTTTAACAAAACAGTGTGGGTGGAGTAAAATGTCGGAGCTGCCTTTGAGTGACTTGAACTATATAGACTACTATAACAGGGTAAGGGGGACGATTAGTAGCAGTACCTACCATTGTTAGTCTAGAGTCAAGACTATATTGCCTAAACTATGACAATAATTAAACTCATACCCCCTTTGGTGGCCGCGTGGTCTAACGCGCTACTCTCGCAGTAGACTAGACCGCCGATGACAGAGAAATCAAGGTTCGAATTTCAGTCGGGTGTACTGAGGGCAATTTTTTTTAAAATGTTTTCCCACCCTCCCCTCACGCAAGTGTGGGTACAATTCCCCCAAACTCAACCATTCTCATTTTCATTAGCTTAACTAGTATATATGTTTATAAACTGAACAGGTGGTAAGACGGGGGGGG